>JARKHS020035153.1:0-140000 GCA_030143305.2 Amblyomma americanum | reverse complement strand
AATGCTTTCGGAACCATATCTCATGGTAATGCCGGTCCTGACATAATTTTTTTCTACGTCTGCCGTACTTTTCTTCGCCTGAAATTTCTTGTTTTCATATCCATTCTTTCGTTTTTTTCTTGTTTTTTAGGTTTCATATTCATTGTGCTATGAAGTTTCCTGTTTCAGATATCTTTATTGCCCTCTGTTATCTTTGTGCCTTGTACCGCTGATTTCTAGCAGCAGGTCCTCTGGAAATTTTAATGATAGATACTGCCAATCCCATCTGGGATTGTTGCAGGAGGAGAATACAAGGTCAATTAGAACGATTGCAAAGAGTTCATTAGTTGGAATACATCGTAAACTTCGGAGCCTCCTTTTGTAGCACTGACAATTCCATGCATTAAAATGTCGTGAAGAGCAAAACCGCAAAACAGGACGGGACTGAGGCAAGCGACAACACAGGGCGGTACTGACAACTGAGCATTTATTGAAACACAGCAGAGCTTATAAGGATCAGTCGCGCGTGTAATCTGGAAAGCAATCATAAATCATAAAAAGAAGATGAAGCATGTAGAAACAATTCAATGGCAACCATGACGGAAACATTCAGTGCGCCGAAAGGAATGAAACCGAGCAAGAATGATACAACTAACCTGCGCAAAACCAAGCAAAAAACAACCTAGTGAAACGCTGACAAAAAAGCTAACTCTTTCTGAAAAATAAACACAGAAGGCGTGCTGACACACTTATCTGGCTCCGATTCCAGGTTGGCAACAGCCTCGACAATTTCCCTTTCCAACTGCCCCTTTCTTCTTCCTATGATCTCTGTACAATTAAGCTTTGGATAGCAGCCCTTACAACTGCGACAATCAACGGGCAGGGCAGGTCCTCCGGGCCTACTCAAGGAGCGCGCATGCTCTTGCAGACGAATGTTTAAACATCTGCCAGTTTGTCCGATATAAAATCGACCACAGATGAGGGGAATCTTATAAACCACCCCCGTCGCGCATGAGACGTACTTCTTCGAATGCCTCATGCCGCAAACTACATGCGTTGAAGTCTGCTTCCTCACCAAATTAAAAAGTCAGCAGGTTTCTGCAAACCCATCTTAAAAACCTAAAGCCTGAAGACCTTTTCAAGATTGACGGATCTCATAATTTGGTGGAATTGCTAAAAACAGCCGTCCCTGGTGCTAACTGTGCGGTGTCCGTTGATGTCGAAGAGTTATTTTATTCTGTTCCGCATGGAGAACTTTTCAGCGTTGTAAGGGAGCTCATCGAAGCTGGTGACGTGGTTGACTTCCAGAACTCCTGTGGTGTGTCTATGGATTCCTTCTTGGAGCTGCTCAGGTTCTATTTAACTTCAACCATTGTCTCTTTTGATGGTAAACACTATGTTCAAAAGAAAGGAATCTGTATTGGTTCCAGCGTTGCCCCACTGTTGTGCGAAATCTTTCTGGCCAATTTAGATCGAGTGCTGAAACGCAAGTTGACCCATGCCTTCATTTCTAGCGTTTTTAGATACGTGGATGATTTTCTTCTCCTTTTAAAGCTTTCACCTAATGATGTATTAGTTGACGTAGCGGATGAGCTTTTGGCTGTGTTCTCTGGATGTTGACATTCTCTAAATTTTACCCTTGAGCTTCCGCAAGATGGATATATCCAGTTTTTAGACTTAAAATTCGATTTTAATCAACATGACCATGTATGCTGGGCTTTTCAGCCGAGATCGAAGAAAGCTTTATTGCCGTTCGACTCATCCCTTTCAAGGCTCGTTAAACGGGCCTTGGCTTCTTCTTGTTTTAGGTCTGCGCTTTTGAAATCATGCCATCACAAAGTGCAGCTCAGTTTTCTTCTTCAACTCGAGCGACTCGAAAAGGTGGATTTTCCAAGCTCCCTTTTAAGATCTATGGCCGAATCGCTGCTCAAAAAGCTTCGCCAGACGGCAAAAGAAGACAACTTTTCCCATGAGCCACCTAGTCGAAATAAGTGTGTTGTCTTACCATATCTTCACAGTATTTCTCACAATCTTAAGAAGATCTCAGGCAGAAATGGCGTTGACGTGGTCATGTCTGCGCCCTGCAAGCTCTCAAAACTTTTTAATTTGGTGAGGAAGCAGACTTCAACGCATGTAGTTTGCGGCATGAGGCATTCGAAGAAGTACGTCTCATGCGCGACGGGGGTGGTTTATAAGATTCCCCTCAGCTGTAATCGATTTTATATCGGACAAACTGGCAGATGTTTAAACATTCGTTTGCAAGAGCATGCGCGCTCCTTGAGTAGGCCCGGAGGACCTGCCCTGCCCATTGATTGTCGCAGTTGTAAGGGCTGCTATCCTAAGCTTAATTGTACAGAGATCATAGGAAGAAGAAAGGGGCAGTTGGAAAGGGAAATTGTCGAGGCTGTTGACAACCTGGAATCGGAGCCAGATAAGTGTGTCAGCAAGCCTTCTGTGTCTATTTTTCAGAAAGAGTTAGCTTTTTTGTCAGCGTTTCACTAAGTTGTTTTTTGCTTGGTTTTGCGCAGGTTAGTTGTATCATTCTTGCTCGGTTTCATTCCTTTCGCCGCACTGAATGTTTTCGTCATGGTTGCCATTGAATTGTTTCTACATGCTTCATCTTCTTTTTATGATTTATGATTGCTTTCCAGCTTACACGCGCGACTGATCCTTATAAGCTCTGCTGTGTTTCAATAAATGCTCAGTTGTCAGTACCGCCCTGTGTTGTCGTCTGCCTCAGTCCCGTCGCGTTTTGCGGTTTTGCTCTTCACGATGTCATACCAACTGTCCTACACCAAAGTTCTTCTAAGTTGCATTAAAATGTATCGCGTGTTGAAACAAACGCAGTAAACATGATATTATTGTGAATAGGATATGACGTATTTATTTACGAATTTTCTCATGCCCACTTTTCTCGCGCCCTCGCATGCATCATTCTAGAGGCCTGCCATGAAACTTGGAGCTGCATGCCCTCGATCATTTTACTACGCACGTCATGGGCAGCACAAACCGTCTGCAGTTAACGAACTTTGTGATGGTCGATAACCGCACTGGCACCTGGCGACAAAATAACTGAAGCGTGTTACAGTAACAAAAGCGCATGCAGATATAGCACTCCGAGAAAGAAAAGCTGAAACAAGCAATGCATTTCAGCTTTTCTTTCATCGGCTGCTTCTAGACGGCGCCATCATCCGCTAAGTTCTGATGGCATGGTAGCAGGTGCCACCACCCCACTTCGAAGGAGACGCTCCGAACTTCCATCCAGTCATCCATCTATCCATTCTGCGAAATGTTCACAGTGAATGGCCAGGTTTTGAAGCGGTCTCTCGCAACCGCTACACTCCAAACAGAAAAAGTGAAAAGGAAGGCGCCCGTGTGCTGTGCGATGTCAGTGAACGTTAAAGATCCCCAGGTGGTCGAAATTATTCCGGAGCCCTCCACTACGGCATCTCCTTCTTCCTTTCTTCTTTCACTCCCTCCTTTGTCCCTTCCCTTACGGCGCGGTTCAGGTGTCCAAGGATATATGAGACAGATACTGCGCCATTTCCTTTCCCCAAAAACCAATTATTATTATTAAACTGTACACTCTAAACACAAATACACCTATATGGGTGAAAAAAGGGGAGTAAACTGTCCTCTTGCGCACACCCTTTTATAAAAGGGAGTGCGCTAAAGGGCAGTTTACAGACTTTTTTTACTCATTTCTGTTTAGAGTGTACGATCAAAGAACTCTATCACGTGTCCTTCTCTGTACAGCGCGAACGTTCCCGAAGTTTTATGAGTGTAGACCTCTAAGCTACACCCAACAGAATCCGCGAGCGTGCAACAGAGCGGGGAGTAGTCACATCGAGCAAGTTTTTATTAAATATCACGAGTAAATACAAAACAACGTGAATAACATCAACAACACTTCGTGCGATCTGCGTACGCGTATAGACATCCGTCACAAAAAAAAAATTGCAACCAACCAAGACACACTTCGTTTCGGGTCATTCACCGAGAGCCTTTCGAATCAAACATCTTTTAAGACACGTTAGTCAGGGGGATCATCAGGCACGTCACTTACGACAACGATACCGTCTTTGGGCTGGGTGACTTCTTCTCGAGTTGGCGGTTGCCGTTACAAAAAATAGTTTTCAGATTTTTTTTGTTGTGTACGTTTCAGCAAAAAGAAAATGCAGTCTTTACTGATATGTGTGGGAGAGAGTGAAGTGTGGGGGTAGCAAAGGCTGATGTCCCGCGGCCCGTGTGCATCTGGGAGTGAGAAGGAATACGCGTACGTCTTGCGCCATCTGATAAAGTAAAAGTCGGGTAAAGTAAAGTCGGATAAAGTAAAAAAGAACGGCAGCTGCTCGTTTAGGCTTAGCTGTGCTTGCCGGCAAATTGTAAACGCATATTCACGGGGTGATCTGAAAGACGATACTTGAAAAAGGGCGCCATGGTTTGAGTGCCTAGTGTCAAATGAAGAATTGACACTACACCACAACATAGGACAGCCCTTACGACGAGGCAAAAATGAAATTTCCAAGGAGGCTCGGTGGGAGACAAATGACTTGGATTGGGTCAGTGATAAGGCGTTCTTCAGAAGAAGTTACGAAAACGCAAGTCACCACGTTATTCACGACAGTCGAGTACAGAGTAGTCTTGTGCAAACACTCACGTCGCTGTCTGTTTGTAGACAATGGATGATTCACATGGTTATGAAAGGGGTAGCGGGGATGTACAGCTCGCCCTAAAGAGGCACTACAACAATCTCCACTCACGACATTAAATACGAAAAATCTCGCCGGAGAACGACTGGCACGAAGATATCGTAATACTTTCGTCACCGCTATATATGGACTACATTCTGCTATTTCGTCTTCGATCCGGGAGCACTCGCTATTAAGGACAGTAGATATAGGCACATCACACAGCACTCTATACTAGCTAGGCCTAACAGGTTTACCAGTGATTGTTAGCACTATCGGCATGAAAGAAACATCACTTCCTGTGCAGGTGGTCTGGAGTATACACTGTGCATTTTCGAGGGGAAGAAAACGGTATTTAGATATTCCATATTTTTTCATGGCTTTTTTAAAAGGCATGTATAGCGGACTTTAATTACACAATATACGAAAGCCATGAGACCAATCCCCTAAGTGTCTGCCAAAACATGGCGCATTATATACCACTTTGTTAATTTTTTTTACATTCTATCGGACCATGGTACTCATTTTTTTGGTCACGAGAACCTTCAACCCTTAAACGAATAACATCCTGAAGTAAAATTTCTTCCGAATATGCACCTTATGTTGCCGGGACCAAAGCACAGGTTCGAATGACCCGAAAGTTTGAATTGACGAGATTCCACAATATCGCACGCCTCTTTTTTTCTTTCAACACGCTGTCGTAACAAAAAAAGAAATTGGTGCAAGCTGCAGAGATGATGCTTCACTGAATTTTCAATGCGGAAAAAGAGTCTGTGGACATTGATGGCGTTCCTGGTAGGCTCCGAACTGAGCGTCTCGGAGTCACGGTTCCTCGCCGGGAAGCGGCGGACAAAAAACTTTGAGAGGTACGTTGACGTGGTAAAAAATACGCTCTGTCCCTTCAGTAGTTGGGAATAGAAATTTACCGCTTTTGTGCGACAGACACGGGGCAGTCTGCGCTCGTTTGTACTGAATAAAGCACGTCAAACTTCCGTCACCTCGACATCTCCGGAACCTCTCTTCTTCTCCGCAACGTCCAGTTTCACAAAATCCGGGATAAAAATTACCATCTTTGAGTTTAATAAAAAACTAGGCGCTTATCTGTGAGTGTCGCATGTTTTGCGAGCAACAGACGGCACCAAGTCTTCGCACTCTTGTTATTGTCTGTTATAAAAAAGTCCGCACCGTCGCAAAAAAAAATGTATTTACAGCGCTCTATAATTCATTGACGCTCCAAAGAAGTTGAAAAAACCTGAACAGAACTCACGCTGTGGGGTATCCACCAGCATCAACAGCTTGTCCTTACGTAAGCCTTTAAGGGCAAAGAGGCAAAGGGTGTCCGTGAATAGCGTGCAGGACAGTTACAGTGTGAGAAGAGTCCAAAGCCGAAGGCAGTGGACAACAGTGAGGCTAACGCAGACCATGGTCTTCATACATCTGACAATAACTGTACCGAACTAATAACTAAGGAGTCACGGCAAGGTAGACTGCTGAAAAAAAAAACAGAGAGAGAAGGCTGTGCTCAGTGTTATCGAACGTTGAAGGGTCACTTATTAACCTAGGTTCGAAGACAACGCTTAAGGCCAGAAATTATAGACTTCGACGCTAGAGTGAAGTGTCACTTAAATAAGGCTTGGGGGTACACGGTCTTGACTGAATGCCAGTGGCAGCGAGGCTATTGAGATCTCTTCTAGTACACCCGGGAGCAATTTTTGTACGGAGGAAATACTGAAAGACAGAAGTTTAAAACATCACTCCCAAGCTATGTCGACCTCCTCTAACGAGAGCGCGAGCGTCAGGAGCTCTAAGCATGGCCTCGTTGAAGTTAGAGACAATTTTCCTTCGTTCCTCTAACGTAATGTAATCGAATTAAATCACGTAATTTTTTTTCTTGGAATGACGGCCCGTAATGTGGTTAAGGTCGCCTCTTGTTTGCAGAAAACTATGCAAGAGTTCCTCTCAGCCTTGTTCTGAACACTGTACAGTGGCAATATAACTTGGCTGAATACTATCGCGTGGAAGCCGTACACCTCCCTTCCCGACATTTGTGACTCCAATTTCAATCACTGACGTACGCAACGCCACCTCACGAGCATGCTACATAACAACAACACTGTACAGCACTGGCGACAGATTATGGCGCACGTCCACATTGTTGCCTGCATTGGCTCACTCACTGTCCGGCTTGCCGAGTACACCTGGCGGGCCATGTGCATGTGATCTACGTCACAGCGGGCAGGAGGCTGTGGGCAGGCTTCTCTGTGGCGTGTGTTGGCTAAGAGCACATCAATTACGCTGGCCTCAGGACGAAGTCTCTGCCGCTCAAAAGCTTTTAAATTTCCTTTTCCTTCTCCTCACGATTCAATACCAAGCTGCTCCATATGCACTGAAAACTGTGTTGAACTCAATTGAAATGAATCTTGTATTTATCTACAGTCACCACAAGATTCACACGTCTTGTCGCTGCGTGGAGGCAGACACGTCACAGAGAGTGGTGGCGAGTTGGTAGTCCGCTCTGCGTTTGCAACCTTTCTGTCCTGAATCGGCGAAACAGTAGATGTGTCGCCACTGACGCATTTCAGGCAGTCTCCTGGGATATATCGGAAGACGAACGGAAACTGCAACGCCGGGATACCTCAATACCGTCGATGGCGGGCGCTTTAAGACACGAGCGGCAGTCTAATGCTGTCTTGTGGGGGTTTCGAAGAGCAGCAGAGAGATACTCTTCGAAGTGCGAACGTCGCTTTCCTCCTCGAATGCATCAATCAGATTACTGGCATCGACGGCAGAACAGACACGCAACTCTCTGCATGTTACGCCCCTTTCAACTTCAGGCAGAGTTTTGCAGTCCTGTGAAATCAGTGCCCGCTTTCAATCTTTTCGAAGTGCGAATAGTCGAGATGCTTTGTTTGGCGCCTGCGGTTCTGACAGCCAGAGGGCACTGGCAACACCTGTGCTTGTCACTGCATTCTGCACTCTGAGCAAGACACTGCAATGCGCACTGCACTTGCTTCAAAGTGCAGACGGATGACACCTGTCCACAAGATTTTGCCTCCATACATGCCGTCTGCAAGGTGCCTGGTTCGCAATTCAACCTTTCGTTGTCACCATGACAAGAGGTTCTGTGCGCAGTTTCTAAGGGCGCCACCTTCAGTGTCCGCCAGCACTTCGTCGTTGTACTAGTAGTTTCTTCCACTTCCCCCGACTTGCAGCTGTTGTGATCTTGCTTCTCGGAAAAGCCCTCTTACGACTTGTATTTTGTGCGACATGGACCCCCCTGCCGATGCCTACGAGTAACCTGCACTCCCAGGCTTCTTTTGGCGCTGCCCACCATCCTCCCATAGATGACATACCGAATACTCGACGGGCATCGACACAGCACCCCTCGCTGCATGTTGTCCCGCAGTTCTCGCTTGGATCACTCGGGTAACACCACTCCTGCCTTAGGCGAAGAACAGTTTCCACCCGAAAACGCATAAAACTCGTCCCTTTTATCGTTGCGTTTCCGGCGCTGGACGTGTCACGTGTTCTTCTCTTCAGTGCTTCATTGGCTGTTTTCCCTCAGCTTAGCTATGTCTCTTCATGCCGACGACTTTTCATGCTTCCAGCATCCTTTTTTCTGAAAGCCTAACGAGGCAACGGACATCATGCCGACTTTTTCTGAAAACACTGACCGTCTCACGCTTCGCTAGGCCCCCTAGCCGTCAAGATATAGCAGCTTCTACTGTACGTTATTTGCTCTACAATCCACACCTGAGCAAATTTATCTGCGCGCAGAAGCTCAGCTTTTTTTTTTTCATCTTCACAGACATCACCCGGCCAGCCAGCCAAGAAGCGTGCCATTAATCGGCCCCTATTGGCTCTCCTTAGCCTCACCCTCGGCTCCGGACATGATCCAGTTCTGGATTCTCTGTTCTTTTCCGTAGTCCGTGAGCAGTTCGTCGCCGAGTCGCTTCTCTTGGCCCGTGACGGCGGCCACCGTCGCAGCGTCCCAAATCTCCGAGACCTTGGAGGTCCTCGGAGAGCGGACCATTAGCCACCGGTCGCCGTAGTACTTGTTGACCTCGGTGACGGGGTACCTCTTGGTGGGCTTGGGCTCCATTAGCCGCCGCATCATGCGAAGCAGTCTGGGCGTGAACCGCTTGAACTCTCGCGGCGTCCTCGTGGTCTTGCGCTTCTGCCAGTCGAGGAACTCGTTGAAGCGACTGTCCGTGATGTCGGCTTTCTCCCAGGGGAACCTGAAAAGATCAGAGGTGGGTCACTGACAGAAACCAACCAGCCAGAAATGGCATGAATTCCCAGGCACAACTAAGAGAGAAACACCATGGTGTTATTATTTGCTTCACGAAGAACAGTAGCGATTCTATTACATTCCTGCGCGTCCTTCTGTATGATTCACCCGTTTGACATGAACAGTTCATTTTAAAATATGGCCATGAAATCACCCTAAAGAAACGTGTCCAGGAGAGAACTTGCTATACGAAAGGTAGACAGGCTTTCCACGGGTGGACTACTCCGATCTCCGCGCAGAGCGTCAAGTACTGCGCTCGGACGTGTCGAACAGTCATATAGTAAAGAACCTATTTTACATAAGCTAATGAACAATGGAGCCATTTACAGCCATACGTCAAGCTTCGCAATCTGCCCGTGACTCTGGGGCCCTCGACTGTAATATTATTCTTTGGTTACGTGAAGTCGTTAGATATTATATTAATAAACTGAAACTAAAGTCTGTATAGAACGTCAATAAATCGATGATGGGGCCTAGTTACGTCTCCGACAACATCCAATTACCCTGTCGGGCCCAAGCTTCAAGCAGCGTAGTTTACGCGAACAAAAAAATAAACATTGCCAAGAACTGATATTTCCACTCGCATCTCTCGCTCCGCCAATCTAGCGTCTCAAGAAGCTCGGCACAGTTACCAAGAAATAGACTAGCTACCTTAGGCGCTGTTTATAACTACTCTAGTACTGTCTTCATTATCTGAAGAAACTGTCCTGCATAGGCCGCTACTGATTAGCGTGATGAAGTTCGCAGATGTAGAAACCGCAGCGCTGGTTGGCTGGCTCATTACCTGGCTGTGAGCGAGGAGAAGATAAGCATGCCGATCTGCCAGACGTCGGAGCCCAGATCGACGGTGTAGCCTTCGAGGTGCACCGCCTCCCAGATTTCTGGCGGACAGGTGGGCAGTGACCGCGTCCGCTTCTTGACCAGCGTGCCGGCTTTTCTCGTCAGGCCGAAGTCGGTCAGCTTCACCTGAAACCACGGTGAATGAAGGCTAGAATGAAGAGAGCGGCCCTATAGCACTTGCTGCTCTCAAGGCCTAGAGACACGGGCTTTGAGAAGTGGAAGAAGCGCCTGCCCAAGTCAGCATGGCTTCACGCCGCATAGATCAACAGCATCCGCAGTCCTTGTCCTATCGCAAATGATAAATACTGCCCTCAACGATAATAAGATTGCCATAGTGGTGTATTTAGATATTAAAAAGGCATTCGATACGGTTAATCATACAATCCTTGTTGATAAACTCAGTAAGTATGGCTTCCGAGGGAAAATGTTAGATTTTTTCAATAGTTACCTTAAAAACCGCGTACAGCATGTTGTAATGAATAACGTGATTTCTGGGGCGCAGGTCGTGCTGACTGGGATACCACAGGGCTCAGTTCTGGGACCAATGTTTTTCTCGCTTTATGTAAATGACCTCCCGTCTATACTAAAACATTCTCAAGCAGTGATGTACGCTGATGACACAGCTTTAATATTTATAGGAGACACAATCGATGAACTCAACAAAAAGATAAACGAAGAGATGGAAATGGTTCTTAACTGGTTTGCTAACAACCACCTCTCCGTTAACATTCAGAAAACCAAATATACTTTGTTCCGCTCTAGGGAAAAAAAATTAAACTACCAAAATGTTGCTTTGTATTTAAATAACCAGCCAATACAAGAAGTAAGCAGTTTTAAATATCTTGGCGTATATCTTGATTCTGATATGCACTGGAAGAATCAAGTAAAGCAAGTTTGCTCAAAGCTGGCATATGGTTGCCATATTTTATTACAAGCGCGAGAATGCTTTAATTTCTCTATACTCCGAATACTCTACTTTGCTTTTATACAAAGCCAGCTAATCTACTGCATGGAGTCATGGGGTAACGCATACCCCACATATCTCGAACCTGTAATCCGATTGCAGAAGAGAGCGATAAGAATAATTACTTATTCAAAATATACTGACTCTACTGAACCACTTTTCAAGTCCACCGGCATTCTACCTTTCCATTCCATGTATACATTAAAGATAGCCCAGACAATTCATAAAATACTACAGCTCAATGAACCGCTTCCCCACAGTATCTTTCTAACTCCTAAAAGGGAGACTAGGGCTGCTAGTGCAAAACATTTCAATTTGCCCGCCTGTCACAATACTTACGGGCAAAGATTATTAGAATTCAATGGAGTTTTAATCTGGAATGGCATTCCTAATGAGGTTAAAACAGAAACAAATTTTGTACAATCCCTCAAAATGTTCCTGATGAATATGTGAAGTATATGGTATGAATTTTTTACTTTTTGTTTCGAAGAGTAATATGTTTTTTGTGAGCGTTTTGTTTGTATTCCTGTATTTTTTCTCCGCAAATCTTATAACGTTCTAATTTTCATTTTAGGAATAGAAATGTTCGTTTCCGCGTGCTGCAAATATGTTGTATTGTATTGTGTTGGACCCGAAACTAGCCCCTGGCTATGGGTCCAGTTATTATTGTACATATTGAATTGTGCTCAGTTTCATTTTCGAATAAAAAAAAACGCTGTGTATGGAAGAAGTGCCTGTACCAAGATAGCGCTATGTGTGTAGATGTGCCTGTACCAAGATAACGATGTTTGTGGAAGAAGTGCCTGTACCAAGATAACGCTGTGTGTGTGGAAGAAGTGCCTGTACCAAGATAACGGTGTGTGTGTGGAAGTGCCTGTACCAAGATAACGATGTGTGTGTGGAAGAAATGCCTGTACCAAGATAACGCTGTGTGTGTGGAAGAAGTGCCTGTACCAAAATAACGGTGTGTGTGTGGAAGTGCCTGTACCAAGATAACGATGTGTGTGTGGAAGATATGCATGTACCAAGATAACGGTGTGTGTGTGGAAGTGCCTGTACCAAGATAACGCTGTGTGTGTGGAAAAAGTGCCTATACCAAAATAATAATGTTTGTGTGGAAGAAGTACCTCTACCAAGATAACGCTGTGTATGTGGAAGAAGTACCTGTACCAACATGTCCATTCAGTACATTCGTTTACACGCTAGTGAACTGTGTTCTGCAAGACAAATTCCACTTGGCTTGTCTTAAGCAACAAAAAGTGCAACTCGAAGAACAGATTACATCAGAGCTCACTCTCAGCTAGTGTCGAGCTTTCACGACTGTCACTCGTTTGCAGCCGACAAGACCGAAACGACTGGAAGATTTAAACGCGGTCTGCCCTTGGCTCTGGCTGCGAACGCTACACTGTCCGTGCATCGCCAGGCGTACCTTGGTGAAGTCCTTGCTGAAGATGAGGATGTTCTCGGCACGGACGTCTCTGTGCACCAGCTCCTTGCTGTGCATGAACTCCAGGGCAGGGATGATCTGCCTGAGCACGATCTTCAGGTCGCGCTCGTCGATGCCGCCATAGTACTCCACGGCGTGCCACAGGTCTCCGTAAGGCGCCACCTGGGTGAAAGGCACTCCTTTCATGCCACACGGCAAAAGGCTTCTCCCACTCACAAACTTTTATTCGCTTAATAGGCCACGCGTCATCCTTTCTTCAAATATAACGCTCCATGTCTGTCCGCCTATGTGTATGTTTCTGCGCGTGCGTTTGTGTGTGGGCGTTTCTATCTGCCTGGCATCGCGGGTGCTAGGATATTTCTACCGAGTGCCTATGCACCCCAGTGCGAGAGTAGATAAGCACTTCTATAAGGCAGCACAGATCGGCGTCATAGAGTAATGTAGATAAGCAACAGCGATTGTCCATGTCAAATAAAACCGAATCAGCTCTCGCAACGCTACTGCCACAAATAAAAAAGAACTGATTAGGTGAAGTGAGTGATGCGAGGTGAATGATGTGAGATGAGTGAAGTGAAGTGAGGTGAGCGAGGGGAGTAAAGTCAGGTGAGTGAAGTGAGTTACTGAGTAAAGTGAGTGAATTGGGTGAAGTAAGTAATTGAATACAGTTAATTATTAAGTGCAGTGAATGAATGGGTGAAGCGGATGAGCGAATGAAGTGTGTGAGAGAAGTGAATGAGTAAAGTTAATGAGTAAAGTGAATGAGTAAAGTTAATGAGTGAAGTGAATGAGTGAAGTTAATGAGTAAAGTGAATGAGTAAAGTGAATGAGTAAAATGAATGAGTGAAGTGAATGAATGAATGAGTCAAGTCAATGAATGAATGAATGAGTCAAGTGAATGAATGAATGAATGAATGAATGAATGAATGAATGAAGCGAATGAGTGAACTGCGTAAGTGAAGTGAATGACTGAGTTACGAGCGTTTGATCCATCCAGCCAGCCACTGGGCGAGCAGGGCACTATTTGTACCGCGCATTTTTATTTATTTATCAATACTGCCAATCCCCGTTTCAGGGATTTTTACAGGAGTGGGTTCTGGCCGCAGGCAAATAGTCGACCAGGCATAAACACCATTTCAAGTATGCAAAAAGTACAGTGAAGATTATGGGGACAATAAGGATAGGCATTGGAAAAGGCAATACAAAGATAACCCACACGTAATCGTCACCTTTTTCCCTTCATACATGATCGCGAGAGACACAAATAAATACATGGAATACACAAAAACATGGAAATAAAAATACATGTTAAAAAAAGTAAATAAAAATCAGTTTCTTTCCTGACAATACACTTTTGCCAGCTAGCGCCAAAAATGTCTCACTAGTTGGCTGTACAATCATTGAATCATCAAGAGAGTTCCACTGGCGCACAGCTCGCGGAAAAAAGGAGAACATAAAGGTATTATTTGCGCAGAAATATTCTTGTATGGTGAGTTCTTTTTTGTGACGCGTTTCCCTGGATGTGTTCAAGGTAATATATGCAGCAGAATCAACTTTAAGTTTGTTATGCAAATCATGTACAGAAACTTCAGACGGTGAAGCGTCGCAAGACTATCTAGCGTGTCAAGCCTAGTCTCAGATAGCAGCAGCGTCGGAGAATCGGTGTGCCTATATCTGTTGCAGATTAAGCGCACACTTTTTCGCTGGACAGCCTCAATCGTAGCCATGTTATCTTACGTGTAAGGGGACGAGGCGACGTTTGCGTATTCTATAGTATTGGGCGAATGATAGTAGTATACGCCAGAAGCTTGGCTTCTTTCGTAGAATACCGGAGCGCTCGTTTCAGAAACATGAGCTTACGCATCGCTTTGTTTGTTACGTGATCTACGTGAGCTGTCCACCCCAGATTGGCTGATATAATGATGCCTAAATATTTGTGCTCGATGACTGTCTTGAGTGCAGAGCTGCTATAGCCATAAGGAAAGCTAAGTTTGAATTTCTTTTTCGTTATAGTCATTGAAACTGTTTTGTCTAAGTTAAGAGCCATTTGCCACTTCGAACACCATTCTGCTATCTTGCCAAAACCATTGTTTAAGCTTATTTGATCTTCTAGGCTTTCTATTTCTCTATATAGTACGCAATCATCTGCGAACAACCTCAGTTTCGCTTCTACCTGGTCAGCAATGTCATTTATGAAGAGAAGGAAGAGAATTGGGGCTAAAACAGAGCCCTGTGGTACAGCGGAAAGGACCGGAACCGAATCTGAAGTGTGGTCGCCGAGTTGCACGAACTGGCGACGGTCGGTTAAATAATTGGCGATCCATTGTACTCCTGACCCACCCCTATATATGACTTAGCTTCTGTAGCAGTTTGGCGCGGCAGACCCGATCGAAGGCCTTTGAGAAGTCTAAGAAGATAACAACTGTTTGCATTTGGTCGTTAATTGCTTTTGCAGTGTCATGTAAAGCCTCGACAAGTTGAGTAACAGTGAACAGACCACACCTGAAGCCATGTTGTTGGGGATGGAGAATGTTATTTGATTCAACAAACTCTGTTATTGATTTTAGGATAATGTGCTCCAAAACTTTACAGGAAGTGACAGAGTTGATAGCTATTTAGGCACATGGTAAATCTTCGCAGCCACAGACTTCCCGCAGTCACTGCACGGGCCTGTTCAAACAAAAGTTTTTCGAGACTAATACAACCTACCACACGCACTGACTTATGACTGACTACTGCCCAGAAGGTCACTGTCGCCCTTGCGAACACCAAAAGGGTTCTTTATTCTTCTCTCCATCCTCAAGGCTTGAGTTACTAGCGTCCGGTCACGGCTTAACGAAAAGCACCTCTCTACGAGCGGAACCTTACCACTGGACGTGCAAACCCTTATGTTTGGTTAAAACCTCGCCAGTAATCATCACAAGTATGGGCGAGGAGAGGAGAGCGAGCTCACCCTGCGCAATGCACCCAGCCTAAACGCAGTCAGCCAGTGTGAATCCTTCACCAGTGCAGGCCCCAAGAAGACGAAGGGACAGCCGAGACGCTATTTTCGAGCCGGTCAGCTCGGGCACGCGCGCAAGCATACGTCACGCAAGGGCCAGTTCCAGCTGCATTCGCGGAGCAGGACGCTGACTTTACGTCGGACCAACGAAAGAAGTCTGGCGAAATGGCATCGTGCGCAACCGCCGAGGGAAACACGGCCCGAGGAAGCCACAGGAAACGAGAGACTGCTTTCTTTGCTTCGCGCTGTGCCTTTTCTTCTTGCATACGTGCAAAAAAAAAACAAAGAAAAATGGTAGGAACGAGTAGGCCGCCTAGCTCTGTGAGACGCTCGTAAATTACTCCACCTTGCCAGTCCTAACAGTGACAGCCCACGCCTCTGCTTTCATTTTCACTTCTATTTGCTTTTCCAACTTTCTTTCCTATTTTCCCGGACGACTTTTCGGAGAAGCCATAATTAACGCACCTTATTGCTGAGTAAATAGGGCAAAGCAGCTCGGAAATAGTAATGTCGTCAACAGTGCTCTATATTAGGTTTACATCGATGGGAGGTATTTTTGAGCGTTCCCGTCTTCGCGTTTCGCCAATGATAAAGCTTCGTCCATCGAGCACTTATTGATGTTGGCTGACGGTATGTTTTGCCTCCGCTTGTTTTTGCTCCTGATGTCGCTACCGAATTTAGGCCGCCTCAATTTGTCGGCATCTGTGGCAACTCGGTCCGTAAGCAGCGCTGATGATGTTGACGCATTGGTGTTCAGCTTGCAGTTGACATTCGCGTTCATGCTGAAGTAGCTGAGCAGCTATGTTGAGCAGCTATGCCTCCATACGTAAAGTAGAAAGAAATACTCTTTTGTAGTAACCTGGGTCCCACTCCCACAACACGGTTATTATTAATTATAAATATTTTCACTCTCAAACACCAGTAACATACCTTTTGATTTATTGCAGTGTGTAAGCCTAACTGTTTTTGCTATCTTTTTATACAACTGGGGCGTTTCATATTTTATATGATTCGTGATCCCCTTACGTGTCCCACCCCCACGTAAATCCCAATCAGGTCTGGTCTTTAAGGGTAAATGATGACGATGATGATTACTGTAGTAACGTGTATATAGTAGTAGTGATTCCCTTATGTGTACCACCCGCACGTAAATTCCCATCAGGTCTGGCCTTTAAGGGTGAATGATGATGATGATTATGGTGGTAACATTTATATAGTAGTAGTGCTCCCCTTATGGGGGGGGTCTCCCATCCTCACGTAAATCCCCATCAGGCCTGGCCTTAAAGGGTAAACGATGATGATGAGGACGGTGGTAACATGTATATAGTAGTAGTGATCCCCTTATGGTCTACCACACTCACGTAAATCCCCATCAGGCTTGGCCTTTAGGGGTAAATGATGATGATGATTATGGTGGTAACATCTATATATTAGTAGTGATCCCCTTATGGTCTCCCATCCTCATGTAAATCCCCCTCAGGCCTGGCCTTAAAGGGTAAACGATGATGATGAGGACGGTGGTAACATGTATATAGTAGTGATTCCCTTATGTCTACCACCCTCACGTAAATCTCCATCATGTCTGGCCTTAAAGGGCAAATGACGATGATTATTATGGTGGTAACATCTATATAGTAGTAGGGATCCCCTTATGGTCTCCCATCCTCACGTAAATCCCCATCAGGCCTGGCCTTAAAGGGTGAACGATGATGATGCATGAGGACGGTAGTAACATGTATATAGTAGTAGTGATCCCCTTATGTCTACCACCCTCACCTAAATCTCCATCAGGTGTGGCCTTTAAGGCAAATGATGATGATGATGATTATGGTAACGTATATACAGCAGTCGTATGCTCTCGCTCACCTCCTGGGCGAAGTAGTAGTGTTCGGGCGTCTCGAAGCAGACGTCGTACGTGTCCAGGATGCTGGAGTGCGGCGACAGGAAGTAGCTGTAGTGGAACTCGATCAGGAAGTCCCTTAGGGTCGTGGTTGCACGCGGCACGGCCTTGAGCGCCACCTGCGAGCCCGTCTCGCGGTGCCGCGCCAGCACCACCTGCGGACAAAGCGCGATACCGCGTCTTCAACGTCCAGACATGAGCTTCGCACATGACACACTCTTGGTCGTCCCCAAATACTAGTTCAGTGACCACCGTCGCCGATGCCTAACTTCCAACCCAGGAATTACGTCGCCAGCAACATCGTCATGTGATACATTTACCTCCGTAGACTACGGACAGACATTCCACCGCCCATAAGTATTGCACGCCATAAACCCGGATGCAATCCAATCAGAATGCAGACTTTAGAGGGAGGAGGCAGACCTGTACCATACGGTTTGTGCCTGCCAAAAAACCAAATCATTGATATTATAAATTAGCCAACGCGGCAGGGGTGGGAAGCGCCACTGTCTAGCTCGGACCCTCCTCTTCCTCACCATTCACCTGTACAACAATAAATGTTTCATTCATTATATCGTCAGCTGTCTCCGGCAGCTCATGGCCATCGCCAGTAGCCAATATATATATACCCACTCTTCTCTCTGTCAAACTCCTGTAGTGCTGCCAGGTTTTTACAACAATGATAATCATCACCAGCTAACAGCCAAGCCCATGCAAGTGCGTAGTAAAGAAGCCGCACTCATATCTGGCAACGTTCGTATTCTCATAGGCTCTCCGGTCCGTGGCATCTGCAGATCTGGCAATTTGGGTACTTTATCGTGGCTATGACCAATAGCTACGGCGATGGCCACCGTGTGATCTGTCCAGCTACCCTGCAGGGTGCCACGTCTCGATTTGCACACGTCATGACGGATGCACATACCACTTGTCTCACAACAGTGTCTGTACCACGTGATCCTTAACAAAATATGTACCCTCGGTAAACAGCGTCTTCGGCCCTTGACGAATGCAGGACCCGTTATCTTTGTGCATGTTTGCGCTGGCACTGCAAACGAAAGCCTTCAGTTGCGGGATTTCATCAGTACAAATGGGAGCCTCCGATCACAGTTTACCGCTTGGCGGCGGCTTCCCTGTAATGACCGCTTATCTACGACTAACACTACGCGTTCAAAGTCGAACGTGACACAGCCAGGACGTGCCACATGCGACTTGCTCTGCCACTAGGAACCCAAAACTGTGCCCCAAAAACAAGTCGACAACCGCAGCATTTCCAACACGAAGAAGTGTAATTACACCACAGTTCCGCATGGGCTTCTCTCAGGAGCTAGAGGAAAGCCCCAGCGACAAAACAGCGTGTGCCATTACGAGGATGATTTCAGAATTGCCAGGTTTAACGCACCGAAGTGACACATGAGCTTTGAGAAAAGCCGTAATCGCGGGCTCCAGATTAATTTAGATCACCCGCGGTTCTTTAACGCGCTCTGATATCGCATAGCACACTGAATTTTTTTTATATTGCCTCAATTTATAAAGTCGGCCGCCTCGGTTATAATCGAACCCGTGACCTTGGAATAATCAGCCGAACGCCAGACACTGAGCTAGCGCGTGGTTCTGAAGCCCGGACACATATTAGATAACGCTAAGTCCTGTCTGATCGTATTTTAATTTACGCTTTTAGCTTGCAGTTCTATGCCAATAATACTAATGTTGCCTCTGGCAGCGTTCATACATTCACAAAAGTTGCAGAGATAAAGCACTGACTGGAAGAAAGACCGATGGAAAGCAGGATGCATGTGCTCACTATCACACATACGAACTGCGCTAGCCACACAGGCTGCATAACGCCATGATTCAGATCATTCTCCATCTCACACTACAACCAAGGCTCAGAAGCCGCACAACCAAGCAGCGTGCGACAGTAAAAGGGGCAACAATTAGGCGGCTCTCTTTCAATCGAGGTGTCTACCTGTACTCCCTTGCGTTAGACTGCCCAGCTCTCCAGTAGTCAAAAAA
The DNA here is from genome assembly GCA_030143305.2 of Amblyomma americanum. Taxonomy (NCBI): domain Eukaryota; kingdom Metazoa; phylum Arthropoda; class Arachnida; order Ixodida; family Ixodidae; genus Amblyomma; species Amblyomma americanum. The sequence continues at coordinate 120,877 of JARKHS020035153.1, read as the reverse complement.
AAAAAAAAAGATGAAGGAAACATAAACCAACTGAATCGGATTAATATACCAATACAGACACGTCGACCCACCTTGCCGTAGTCTCCGGAGCCGATCTCTTTGATGACGTCGTAGTGTTCCTCCACCTGGACCGCCTCCAACTGGAGCTCTCGGACCTTGTGGATTGTGGCTTGTTGCTTTGATTTGTCCATGGTGTCCGCTGCGTACGAAACAATGGCTGTTAGTTCATACTCACAGTTCATAATGGCTATGAGTTCATAAGGCAAACAATGGCCGTGAGTTCACGAGATGCGGGATGATCTCTAATTATCGATACCTTGAATGAGGACACACCGGCAACACTTTGGCCAAGAAATTGTGCATGCCGACCTTCAGCGGTGGCTCATTCACTGTATATTAACAGCTGTTGCACTGGTATGTAGTTTGTGTACATTCTGAATATTCCTGTTATAAATCGTGCAATTCCCTTTTGCTTTTCGTTGTACTGCCATGGAAGCCGTCACAGTACCACTGCTGCAGGGTATGCATTCTCGTGACGTCACCCACGGCATTACTCCTCAGCCTTTTAATTACGGGATGCATATTCACCTCCCTAGTTAGTACACATAACCGGTTCTGACATTCTCCATGACATTCTCAGTCCAGAACTGAGGAGAAGGGCCCTTTATGCGGAAGATGAACGAAAACAGTTGTGAAAAAATTTGGGCTTTCATCCCCGTGACGCTTCCCAAAATAGAAGCCACCCTACTGGCGAAGGTCATCTTAATCAAGACTGCCCTTTTGATATTTTGATATTCGCAATCAGGTAAGTCGCATGCAAGACCCTTTACGTTAAAACAAATGTGAGAAAACGTTTTGCTACTATCCCTAGTGAGAAAAAAAAACAGTGTGCACACATTTAAAAAAGGCCAGGTAGCCCACCACGATGGCAGTGAGTTTGATATCGTTGCTCCAAATAACCTCATGCTGATCACTGTTTTGCTGGGGAAGCCAGCGCCATGGCACATCTACTTAGTGGTCTGTATAGTGATTACCCACTGAACGCAGTAGCTCGATGTAAACAAAAACTTTTTTGTCACTTCGTCGAGCCTATAATTCCGTGCTAAAGACAGCCATAGATTGGAATGCAGAAGGCGTTTTCTTTCTTCCTACGAAGAGAAACTAATTATATTATTCTAATAACCAAATTTAGAAATTATCGTTGTTAGTTTTACTTCTAGTATTAATTTTTTCCTGCATGTTCACCACTATCCGTAGTAGCTTTCCTTGCTGCGAAACTGTGCTTTTTTTTTCGCACACTTTGTAACCAGATCATTTCTATATCCAGGGATTCCTATATGTACCCGTGTTTGTTTTCTTTCCTTCGCTCACTTATTGCTGTATCGTGATTACTTTGTACGTATCCCCTCCTGTAATGTCTCGCTCTAAGAGACAACAGTATATGTAAATTTAAAAAAAAAATATTGCCATAGTTCGTACTTTGGGTTTGTGTTTACATACCGAAATGTACAAGTTATGGTAATCATATTTGTAATTTGCTCCTTCCCTGCCTTGGTCTGTCACAAATTCTTTTTACCTGCCCCACTTACACCCCTGCGAGGGTTGCAGCAATTTGTCATTAATAATTAACAACAGAAACTGATAATAGAAACACAGTTAAAGTGATCCTTACGCGCTTCGTCAAGCGCTAGCGTGTCTGATCGATTCGCTGCCCTAAACAACTGACAGAATTTGCCAAGGTTTGCAAGTCGCCGGCACTGCTAACATCTCCAAACACTAGCGCGCATGGGAAGGTGGCGCCCTCTTAGAATGAAGTTCACAACCTTCTCTCTGAAGAAAGGCGATCAATAGTCTCTCTTCCTTGCTGCCGCGTAGTGCCATACACGGAGGGGTCGTGACGTCAGGGAATGTCGTGACGTCAGCGGCACGACTATTTAAGCTTCAGCACGTGAGGCTATTTAGTCTCACCGCTTGCGACACGCCAATGGTCGCGTATATTTGCGGAATGCCTTTTCCGTAGCGACGTCGCCGGTGCAATTTGTCTCCAGTACTTCGCGAATGGTGGCGCGACTGAGGCAGCGACAGAGGATGAAAGCACCCATTCGTCGTTAAGAGAACGCTTTAGATCCAGTAGACTGTGAGAAGAAAATTGGGTTCTTCTGCAATCACGGAACATACTGACAAGGAATTCGTTGCCAATAAGAAGAAATCTAGTTCTGAACAGAAAAAGTTTCCATCCCTCAGGCCAGGATGGCAAATGGAATAGTTCGTTTTCACTTCTTTAATAAATTCACCTCAAAGGAATGTTTGGAACTGACCTCTTATGCGAGTTAGAGTTGGTGTAATGTGCGGCCACAATTTACGACCATTCCTGTTTTTTTTTTTTACAATTGGCGCTACAGTAAACAATAGGGATTTGAAGACAAGGCTAGTCGTCCTCGAAGTATGCATGCGTGACCAAGTCGCCCAAATGTTCGCGCTTCAATGTAATTTATCCCTACTGCAACAGTGCCAATTTTTCAACCGAAACTGGCGTATTCAAAAAGTTACTATCCAAGCAAATTACGAAGTTCGCACCTCCCGGCACCCCTGTACTCGACGAAAGACATGCAACGTCTATTCCGAATTTCGGTATTTTTTTATAAACTCTATGGTCTACCTCCCGACGTTCCCGGTGTGGATGAACAGTGGCAGAGCCCGTTTTACCCCTCGTTTACTGTGTGAAACTACAAATAACGTGGGACATGTCCACTGAAGTCGCTAGACAGGTTCTAATCCTTACAAAAGTATGTTAAGAGAGTCTATAAACTGTCTATATACTTTTGTCTATGAAATCTATAGACTTTTTATATACAAATTCTATGTTAGCCTATAGGCAATACGAACTCTATACACAGTCTATAGACAATGCATAGATAATAACAATAATAATAATAATTGGTTTTGGGGGAAAGGAAATGGCGCAGTATCTGTCTCATATATCATTGGACACCTGAACCGCACCGTAAGGGAAGGGATAAGGAAGGGAGTGAAAGAAGAGAGGAAGAAGGAGGTGCCGTAGTGGAGGGCTCCGGAATAATTTCGACCACCTGGGGATCTTTAACGTGCACTGACAACGCACAGCACACGGGCGCCTTAGCGTTTTTCCTCCATAAAAACGCAGCCGCCGCGGTCGGGTTCGAACCCGGGAACTCCGGATCAGTAGTCGAGCGCCCTAACCACTGAGCCACCGCGGCGGGTATAGATTTGTCGTCATGCACTTTAAGTAGACTTTTGACTGTACACAGTCTATATACTATGAATAGAGAAAATTAAAGTTGAACCTCGTTATAACAAAATTTAAGGAGCCCGGCGATTTCTTCGTTATTTTATTTTATTTATTTATTTTCAATACTGCAGGCCCCTTTACGGGGCCCTAGCAGGTGGGCATACACAACAGTTACAATGAGGCAAGAACTACATCACACAACACAAGGAAATTTCAAAATGCGGCAAGGACACATGCAAAGATAAATCTGGTAGAACAGTGGTTCGCTCCGCACCAATGGCGTTTTCGTGGGTACGAAAACCGGTCTGGATATTACTCATGGCCGCGCTACAAATGCCTAAATAAATGAGGCACCTAACTGTAGCAGTAAGAAATCAGCTATTGAAATTTAGTTAGCAGATCTTAACTGTTTTCTAGTGTCCACCACTGGTGGCAATACTATGCCAATGAAAATGCTCTTTTAACTAAAAAATTGTTTTCAATATTTATTAACAGTGTTTGCTCATACAACCTGTATAAGGCAAGAGTAACAGCCTTGATTTTTTCCTCTAAGTACAGCATGTAAAGGGTGGGAGGCAGCCTACCCGTATACACTTGTACCCTGGCAAGCCGAACACTACCGCGAGTGCTAGACGTTCTCACAAATATCTTTACCACCGGTGTCATCGTAGTCAGCGGACTCTGGGAGACAGACGCTTGCAGAAATGAGAATTTAGTAACAGCCCGAGCCCCGCCGCGGTGGCTCAGTGGTTAGGGCGCTCGACTACTGATCCGGAGTTCCCGGGTTCGAACCCGACCGCGGCAGCTGCGTTTTTATGGAGGCAAAACGTTAAGGCGCCCGTGTGCTGTGTGATGTCAGTGCACGTTAAAGATCCCCAGGTGGTCGAAATTATTCCGGAGCCCTCCACTACGGCACCTATTCTTCCTTTCTTCTTTCACTCGCTCCTTTATCCCTTCCCTTACGGTGCGGTTCAGGTGTCCACAGATATACGAGACAGATACTGCGCCATTTACTTTCCCCAAAAAACCAATTATTATTATATAACAGCCCGCTCTAGACGGCACCTCTCCCGCCCTCTCTTGGGTGCCATCCGAACACAGAAACTAAACCTAGACGAATAATTAAGCCCTAGTTTTGTTCCTTCCATTCTTCTTTTCTTTCGCCCTTTGTCCTACCCTTCCTTCATTCATATCCCCCCTTATCCTCATACTTCTTTACTATCCTATTTTATCTTTCCGTCTTGTACTATACTTCCTACGCGATACATCCTACTATCCTTCCTTTCTACCCTATCAGGCCTCCTTAATATCCTATCCTTCGTTCCTACCCTATCCCTCCTTCCTTCCTTCCTATATTTCCTTCCTATACTATCCCTCCTTCCTATCGTATCCTTCCTTCCCATTATTATCCTACTTTTCCTATCTTATCCCTCCTTTGCTATCTTATCCCTCCTTCCTATTGTTTCCCTTCTGCCTATCTTATATATTCTATCCTTCCTGCGTTCACATATCCTATAATTACATTTCCTTCCTATCTTATCCCTCTTTTCTATCATATCCTTCCTCCCTACCATCGTTACTTTCTTCCTTACCTCATTGCTTTCCTTATTTCTTTGTTTTATTTCTTAATGTCTTCCATTCTCCCTTTCTATTTCTTTCCTTCATCTTACCTTCCTTCCTTCCTTCTCTAATTTATTGATTTCATTCATTCTTTTCTTCCTCTAAATTTGACTGCGAATTTCTAAAACAGGACTCATCAAAAAAACATTCGCTCTTTGTTTCTTTGTTCTTTCATTCCAGGAAAGAGTGGGCGCATACACAGACCAAATCTAAGCTCGGGACTCGGGCCGCCCTACGAGACAGCCCCGTCGGCTGCCTTCATTCGAGCCTGCCCAGGCTATCTGGACCAAGGAAAAATAATAAAAATGACTGAAACGCAGACAGAGACGAACCGATCGCTTATTGACACAAAGCACTGTCGGGGGGCGCAGAAAAAATAAAAGATTACTTTTCCACCCACGCGCAGTGCCACGCATAAAGCACACATGACACCAATTAAGGCCCGGGCGTTTCAAGACGGGATCGCGCAAATCCTTTTTATTCCCCACGTTGACGTCCGTCGCACGATAATTTCTGTTCCGTTCATTTTTTTCTTGCTTCGACGCGGCAGTCGCTAAAGATGGGTTGTTTACAAGTCCCCGATGATATGCGATTGAATAAAGGAAGGGTATAGAAAGAGGGGGGAAAACGGTAAGTGGGAGGCAATCAGGAAAGAAAGAAGTAAAGGAAGAAAGGACGAAGGAAAGAAAGGAGGAAAGAAAAAGAAAGAAGGAAAGAAATAAAGGAAGATAGAAAGAAAGGACGCAGGAAAGAAAGAAAGAAAAGACGAAGAAAAGAAGGAAAGAAAGAAGCCAAGAAAGAAGGAAAGAAAGGACGAAGGAACGAAAGAAAGGACGCAGGAAAGAAAGATAAGACGAAGAAAAGAAGGAAAGAAAGAAGGCAAGAAACAAGGAAAGAAAGGACAAAGGAACGAAAGAAAGGACGCAGGAAAGAAAGGAGGAAAGAAAAAGAAAGAAGGAAAGAAATAAAGGAAGATAGAAAGAAAGGACGCAGGAAAGAAAGAAAGAAAAGACGAAGAAAAGAAGGAAAGAAAGAAGCCAAGAAAGAAGGAAAGAAAGGACGAAGGAACGAAAGAAAGGACGCAGGAAAGAAAGAAAAGACGAAGAAAAGAAGGAAAGAAAGAAGGCAAGAAACAAGGAAAGAAAGGACGAAGGAACGAAAGAAAAGACGAAGAAAAGAAGGAAAGAAAGAAAAGACGAAGAAAAGAAGGAAAGAAAGAAAAGACGAAGAAAAGAAGGAAAGAAAGAAGGCAAGAAACAAGGAAAGAAAGGACGAAGGAACGAAAGAAAGGACGCAGGAAAGAAAGGAGGAAAGAAAAAGAAAGAAGGAAAGAAATAAAGGAAGATAGAAAGAAAGGACGCAGGAAAGAAAGAAAGAAAAGACGAAGAAAAGAAGGAAAGAAAGAAGCCAAGAAAGAAGGAAAGAAAGGACGAAGGAACGAAAGAAAGGACGCAGGAAAGAAAGAAAAGACGAAGAAAAGAAGGAAAGAAAGAAGGCAAGAAACAAGGAAAGAAAGGACGAAGGAACGAAAGAAAAGACGAAGAAAAGAAGGAAAGAAAGAAAAGACGAAGAAAAGAAGGAAAGAAAGAAGGCAAGAAAGAAGGAAAGAAAGGACGAAGGAACGAAAGAAAGTACGCAGGAAAGAAAGAAAAGACGAAGAAAAGAAGGAAAGAAAGAAAAGACGAAGAAAAGAAGGAAGAAAGGAAAGACGAAGACAAGAAGGAAAGAAAGAAAAGACGAAGAAAAGAAGGAAAGAAAGAAGGCAAGAAAGAAGGAAAGAAAGGACGAAGGAACGAAAGAAAAGACGCAGGAAAGAAAGAAAAGACGAAGAAAAGAAGGAAAGAAAGGACGAAGGAACGAAAGAAAGGACGGAGGAAAGAAGGAAAGAAAGGACGTAGGAACGAAAGAAAGGACGCAGGAACGAAAGAAAAGACGAAGAAAAGAAGGAAAGAAAGAAGCCAAGAAAGAAGGAAAGAAAGGACGAAGGAACGAAAGAAAGGACGGAGGAAAGAAGGAAAGAAAGGACGTAGGAACGAAAGAAAGGACGCAGGAAAGAAAGAAAAGACGAAGAAAAGAAGGAAAGAAAGAAGCCAAGAAAGAAGGAAAGAAAGGACGAAGGCACGAAAGAAAGGACGAAGGAAAGAAAGAAAAGACGAAGGAAAGAAAGAAAAGACGAAGAAAAGAAGGAAAGAAAGAAAAGACGAAGAAAAGAAGGAAAGAAAGACGCCAAGAAAGAAGGAAAGAAAGGATGAAGGAACGAAAGAAAGGACGGAGGAAAGAAGGAAAGAAAGGACGTAGGAACGAAAGAAAGAAAAGACGAAGAAAAGAAGGAAAGAAAGAAAAGACGAAGAAAAGAAGGAAAGAAAGAAGGCAAGAAAGAAGGAAAGAAAGGACGAAGGAACGAAAGAAAAGACGCAGGAAAGAAAGAAAAGACGAAGAAAAGAAGGAAAGAAAGGACGAAGGAACGAAAGAAAGGACGGAGGAAAGAAGGAAAGAAAGGACGTAGGAACGAAAGAAAGGACGCAGGAAAGAAAGAAAAGACGAAGAAAAGAAGGAAAGAAAGAAGCCAAGAAAGAAGGAAAGAAAGGACGAAGGAACGAAAGAAAGGACGGAGGAAAGAAGGAAAGAAAGGACGTAGGAACGAAAGAAAGGACGCAGGAAAGAAAGAAAAGACGAAGAAAAGAAGGAAAGAAAGAAGGCAAGAAAGAAGGAAAGAAAGGACGAAGGCACGAAAGAAAGGACGAAGGAAAGAAAGAAAAGACGAAGGAAAGAAAGAAAAGACGAAGAAAAGAAGGAAAGAAAGAAAAGACGAAGAAAAGAAGGAAAGAAAGACGCCAAGAAAGAAGGAAAGAAAGGATGAAGGAACGAAAGAAAGGACGGAGGAAAGAAGGAAAGAAAGGACGTAGGAACGAAAGAAAGAAAAGACGAAGAAAAGAAGGAAAGAAAGAAAAGACGAAGAAAAGAAGGAAAGAAAGAAGGCAAGAAAGAAGGAAAGAAAGGACGAAGGCACGAAAGAAACGACGAAGGAACGAAAGAAAAGACGAAGGAAAGAAAGAAAAGACGAAGAAAAGAAGGAAAGAAAGAAAAGACGAAGAAAAGAAGGAAAGAAAGAAAAGACGAAGAAAAGAAGGAAGAAAGGAAAGACGAAGAAAAGAAGGAAAGAAAGAAAAGACGAAGAAAAGAAGGAAGGAAAGAAGGCAAGAAAGAAGGAAAGAATGGACGAAGGAATGAAAGAAAAGACGCAGGAAAGAAAGAAAAGACGAAGAAAAGAAGGAAAGAAAGAAGGCAAGAAAGAAGGAAAGAAAGGACGAAGGAACGAAAGAAAGGACGAAGGAAAGAAAGAAAAGAGGAAGAAAAGAAGGAAAGGAAGAAAAGACGAAGAAAAGAAGGAAAGAAAGAAAAGACGAAGAAAAGAAGGAAAGAAAGAAAAGACGAAGAAAAGAAGGAAAGAAAGAAAAGACGAAGAAAAGAAGGAAAGAAAGAAGGCAAGAAAGAAGGAAAGAAAGGACGAAGGAAAGAAAGAAAAGACGAAGAAGGAAAGAAAGAAAAGACGAAGAAGGAAAGAAAGAAAAGACGAAGAAAAGAAGGAAAGAAAGAAAGACGAAGAAAAGAAGGAAAGAAAGAAGGCAAGAAAGAAGGAAAGAAAGGACGAAGGAACGAAAGAAAGGACGCAGGAAAGAAAGAAAAGACGAAGAAAAGAAGGAAAGAAAGAAGGCAAGAAAGAAGGAAAGAAAGGACGAAGGAACGAAAGAAAGGACGAAGGAAAGAAAGAAAAGACGAAGAAAAGAAGGAAAGAAAGAAGGCAAGAAAGAAGGAAAGAAAGGACGAAGGAAAGAAAGAAAGGACGAAAGAAAGAAAGAATGAACGAAAGAAGGAAAGAAAGGAGGCAGGAAAGAAAGAAAGGACGCAGGAAAGAAAGGAAGAAGGAAAGAAAGAATGAACTAAAGAAAGAGAGAAAGAAGGAACAGAGAAGGAAAGAATGAACGAAAGAAAGAAAGAAGGAAAAGAGAAAGAAAGAAGGAAAGAAAAATAACGAAGGAAAGAAAGGAAGGAAGGACGAAGGAAAGAAAGAAAGAGAAAAAGAGAAGAACGAATAAATCAGGAAAGGAAGGAAAAACGAAGGAAAGAAGAAATGAAAGGAGCAAAAAGATCGAAAGAGGCAACGGCGCTAAGAGCGACTGGACAGTCGCAGTAACAGCAGGGGCAAGGCAAGCCGTAGACAGTTTGTGCGCATTCAGCCTGCGTCACGACGGCAATTAGTCGCTGCCACGAAGTTTGCGCTGTTCTTTACTGTTTTGCTTTTCCCTTTGACGACAACCCGATGACGTTTGCCCGAGCTCCTACGAGTAGTACGGCGAAGCCGTTCGACAAGAAGCTGCCGCATCCACGCACGCACACACACATAGGCTCATTTTCTCGAAGACCTTCAGCGCCCCAATCAGGGAGCAATGTGACCCCCTTTTGACTACGTCTAGCAGCAGCCATGGAGACGCGTGATGACGTCACCAATCAAGTCGCTGATACCGTTCAGGGCTCGCCGAGGTCGAGCGGAAATTAACCGCCAGCGGGAGCTGGGCTGCGTTCGGAAGATCAGGGGCAATTAACTTGTTCCGGGTGTCAGAGAACGTTAGCTGGCGTTGCCGCTGTTTTGCACGTTACGTAAATCGCAGTTAACTGGGTTACGAAACCGGAGACAGTTCATAAATAGTTTATCCGTTTTTACGTAGCTCAAAGTAGAAACGCCGCTTAGCCATCGGCGAAAGGTCATACTCGAGGGGAATAATTACGTCAAGGATGCCCTTTCTTGTAAGGAATGTAGAGGTATTTATGATTTCTGCGACGCTATTCCTGGAAGCCAGGAGAGATAATAGAGGGCTTCGTGTCAGCGCCTTGATTAAATAGTAGCGTTAAGAAATCAGTGTCCTCTTTCCATTACTGTGTGCTAGCTAGCAGGATAAATTATAAATAAAGGCCATCTAGAAAAGGGCAGACGCTCAATAGTGGCGGTATGGAATTTTTTTTTAACGAGATTTATTGCCTCAGTTCATCAGTGGGCGAGGATGTGATGAAGGTTTCAGTAATGATTAAAGTAATTAAAAAAGGTAAGCTGATTTTATGAAGTCCACTGGTAATCGATGGTACGGTCCCTGCGTCCAGGCAATATATGAAGCATAGTTGCTCAGTGAAAGACCCGCTACATTCAGGTGCCGGATCCTTGTAGGTTTGAGAGCTGACCGCTGACACTCTCTTTTCTCGTGACAGCGACGGCTGTATCGGGAATTTTCTTAAATGATAAATGGAATCACCGTGAACGAAAACACCGTAAAAAGCAAAATCTGAGTACGTACTACGCAGTAAACGAAAACACCATTAAATACGAAAGCAAATGAGCGTAGCATAAACTAAAACTCCATAACCTGCGAGAACTCCTCACAGACACCTTAAACTAAAACTACATGAACGGCGTAAACTCCGTGAGCATGGTGCTAAAGGACAATCACAAAACGTCGGAACTCCCAAAATACACCCTCAACGGGAAGTCCCAAGCTGGCCTGCTGGGTTAAGGGAGTGTTGTCCGGGTAAACCTTCACCATAATCAGGAGAGATGTCGACCTGGGTGCCGGTGATTTTCAGTCTGTAACCTAAGGTCACATGGTACAGTTGGGCCGATGTCAGATGGCGGTGGGTGGCTCATAGATATCGCTATAACTTCTCATCGGTGGAAGCCAAGAAGCCTGGAAGCCCTATTTTCGATAAGAAAGTAATTAGTCATTGGCATCCACCCAAGCGCAGCCATACGGCTACAAATGAAAGCTGTACAGCTTTATCAGAAATCTTGCAGTTAAGGAAAAATTCCTCCTGGTCTGGGGTTCGAACCCGGGACCACCGCTTCACCGGAAATGTCGTTCTACCAACATAACTAATCGGGATGGCAAGTCTACATATGGTAGGACGAGAGCGAATTTAATATTAACTCGAAGTGGAAACAGTGTTGGTCAAATGTCTAGGGGTAAAATGCTCCCTTAAACATTTGACCAACACTTTTCCCACTGTAGTCGGAATATACTTCGTTGTGAAGAGTAGACATTCCGTATATTTAATGATCAGTTTAGTTTATGGGGGTTTAACGTCCCAAAGCAACTAAGGCTATGAGAGACGCCGTAGTGAAGGGCTCCGGAAATTTCGACCACCTGGGGTTCTTTAACGTGCACTGACATCGCACAGTGCACGGGGCTCTAGAATTTCGCCTCCATCGAAATTCGACCGCCGCGGCCGGGATCGAACCCGCGTCTTTCGGGCCAGCAGCCGAGAGCCATAACCACTCAGCCACCGCGGCGGCTATATTTAATTATCAAGATCAAAATCCACCGCGGAGCTTGGGAAGCATACCAGGCCACTAAAAAGGAGTGCGCTACAGGACAGCTTATACTCCTTTCTTACTCCCATAAAGGCGTATTTGTGTTAAGAGTGTACGAGAAAGGGCGCGACTTATCTGCCTTTCCTATCATGGATGTCTTCATATTCCTCACTGGGCTGCTTTGTGCATCTGGCGCAAGCACAGTGGTAGTGGCAGCACCAGTTGCACACAACCCAATGAACAACATGGCAACGCCCAAGTAAGAAACGTCTATACATCTGACGGCCGGGCCCCCACGCGGCGCGACCATCGGCTGACCTGCAAAAATTGGCCGCAGGCCATTCCGAGCTGTTGAATGAAACTTTCGCAACTGACACGGGATTCGAGAACTCCGCCGCCATTAGCATCACCGCTGGCGTCAGCTCTTGTCCAGATCCCTGCCTACGTGCCGCAGATCACGCACTCCACCGGGCTCCAGATGCTCAGACACGTGTTCAACGTAAAGGGCGGACAGAGACGAACCCCGTATAGCCGTTGCCAACTTGCACCAAGTGTTTGTTTGTTTCGCAACGCCTCCGTAACCTTTTAGAGCCGCTCGCGATGTTCCCAGCTCGCGTCTTTCGCCGCCCTTTCTCCAAGAGGGGCTACAAACTGTTTTCTTTCTACCCCCGCCTTGTTTATAACGGTCCGCATTTTTAAAACAAATCTTCGAGTTCAAAACGCTAGCCGGTTGCCGCTCGCTTTCTCCCCGAACGCATCCATGGATGTTTATGTCGGGTCGCGTCGGTTTGAGCGTTTTATATTTCTGTCGCATCCGCTCTTTTTCGCTTTGTGCGTGTGCATCTCCCTTCAGACGTTACCGTGCCCGCGTGCAAAGGAGCGCGTAATAGACGTCTGGCGCAGGCCATAAAAATGGCTTATTTGCCGTGCAAGTGTTGAAGCGTGTGCTTGTTTTTTCTCCAGTTCGTGCGTCAGTCTGTGTGGACGACCACTTTTCAACGCGCGTTTAGTGCAACAGAACGGGCAACATAGGCCGCGCGTCTTGCACAGCTTCAGAGCAAGAGGCCGCAAGTCGGTTCCCACCGCTGGAGAGAGACACAGTAACTGGAACGTCCAGAATTCTAGCGCCATAACCACTGAGCCACCGCGGCAAGTTCTGGCTAGTCTATCTTATAGCCTCAGTCCTCTTCTTATAGCCTCAGTTCTCTCTGAGTCTATCAAAATGTGTGGTACGGTACGGTACGGTGTGGTGTGGTGTTATATGGTATGGTATATATATGGCCCGATACGGTAACGTAAGGTAACGTAAGGTAACGTAATTTAAGGTATGGTACGGTATGATATGAAATGATGTGGAATGATATGGTATGGTTATGTGGAGTTTTTTAACTCCCCGAAACTGCACGTGGGCTATGAGAGACGCCGTAGTGGAGGGCTCCGTATTAATTTTGAACACTTGCGGTTTCTTTCCGTGCGTTGACAGTACACAGCACACGAGAATAATAATAATTGGTTTTTGGGGAAAGGAAATGACGCAGTGTCTGTCTCACATATCGTTGGACACCTGAACCGCGCCGTAAGGGAAGAGATAAAGGAGGGAGTGAAAGAAGAAAGGAAGAGAGAGGTGCCGTAGTGGAGGGCTCCGGAATAATTTCGACCACCTGGGGATCTTTAACGTGCGCTGACATCGCACAGCACACGGACGCCTTAGCGTTTCTCCTCCACAAAAACGCAGCTGCCGCGGTCGGGTTCGAACCCGGGAACTCCGCAGCACACGAGAGATTTTGCATTTCGCCTCCATCATCGAAACGCTAAGGCGCCCGTGTGCTGTGCGATGTCAGTGCACGTTAAAGATCCCCAGGTGGTCGAAATTATTCCGGAGCCCTCCACTACGGCACCTATTCTTCCTTTCTTTCACTCCCTGCTTTATCCCTTCCCTTACGGCGCGGTTCAGGTGTCCAAAGATATATGAGACAGATACTGCGCCATTTCCTTTCCGCAAAAAAAAAACAATTATTATTATTATTATCATCGAAACGCGGCCGTCACTACCGGCAGTCGATTCCCTGGCATTGGGCTCGGCAGCCGAACGTCACAACCACATAGACACCGCGGTATAGTTTGCTAAATAAATGGTAGTATCAGCATGTGCACACTTCACAGAGCATAACTCCAACTTACGGAAGCTAACTCATCGCAACTCAATCGAACAAGCCAAGCAAGAGGTCACAACTTGTTCTACGTATTTCCAAGCACATGTGGCGTGTTATTAGAACAACCATACTATCCTTGTATGTACAGGGTCGGTCACAAGTTCCTAGGCCACATGGTCTGTTTTTGAGCGGTATAGTGAGGCAGTTACGATATCCTCGAAGCTTAAAATATCAGTAGAGGGTAGAAGCAGTATCATTCTAACCTCTGAGAATCTTGATAGATTTATCGGCATATTAAGTTCCAGGATATACCGATGAAAAGCAGACCCTGTGGCCTGGGAACTTTTGACCACTCCTGTACGTCCAACGCCGTCATGGGTACACGTCAGCGACCAGGCAAAGCAAAAACAAAAATTGGCCCATATGAAAACGCCGACACTGGGTAATGGTAGTCATCAGAGGTGACCAAACAAAGCGACGCAGCAATCTGGTTTCGTAAACGGCCTACGACAAACTCTTTTGTGCAAAGACGGCCCGCTAATTACGCCCCACGCCTGCCCAATAAATTCGGAAAGGCGAGTTGACCGTCACGAGAACTGCGGGCGTTGGCGAAAGAGATAAGCAGTTGAAAGGATAGCTGTGGCAGTGTTTTCTAGCGCGCCTAATGCGACTGCTACTGACCCCCCCCCCCCCCTCCCCTCCCATCCACCGCCTCCGCTACTATATCCTGCCTAGCCACCCCTTCAACAAACTTGTCGCCGACAAACACGCTTTGGCCGGAAACTGTGGCCGGCTCCGATAATCCCCATAAACGGCCGAGGCACTTTCCCGTTATAGCATTGCCGCGTTACCAACTCCGTTAGGGGACAAATAAAATGGAAAAACGGGGGAAGGGGGGGAAAGGCGGGATCGTTTTACGTCCCTTTATAGAAGTGAGCGTAAAAGGCCCGCATCCCGCCCTAGCGCTGCTCCTCAGGTGACGTCACGGAAGGTCACAGTCTAGTCCTCGTGCCAGTTTTTTCCTTCTTGGCCTTGGCCCGGCATTTTTTTCCCCATCCGCTCCGTTTGCCCTACTTATCGGTTTCAGCCTCCGCGACCAGTCCCTATACTCCTCCGCAACCAACAACGTCCCTATCTTTACGACTTTAATGCCCACTCAGAGCTGAAATTACGAGTAAAACTCCATCCCTTTCTTTCCCCTTTACCGTTTTTTTACATAACTAAATGAAACTACAACCGTTCCTGCTGCAGGCGCAGCAAATCACAGCGCGACCACTGAGCCGACGGTCCCCGCCCATACGCCCGCAAAGCGACGCGGCGGAGCAGACTCCTGCGCACCAGAACCGATGACGTCACAGGTTTTTCGGGTCACTCCCTCGGCACGCGTGGCGCTGTATGATCGATATTTCGCGCGCAGCGGGTGGCGTTCGAAGGACACGGGGAAGAAAGGAAGTGGGCGTTTCGGGAAAGGACATATTGGGGAGAAAAGGAGCTAGCGGCGCAGTGGAATAAAAAAAGGCGGGAAAAAAGGTGAGAGCGCGATGAGGCAGAGGGAGATGGTTTCGAGCAAACAGGCGGCCTTCAGTGGAATAACTACAAGAAAGCCGACGGAGCAGACGACGGTGGAGGCGCTGGAAAAACCGAACGCTCGAAACGGAACAAAACGGATGGCGCCAAAGGCTGCCGTCTCTCGTTTCTTGGTCGCTCTTTCCGCACTTTCTCTGCCCTTTATAACTATTTTTTTTTCCAGCGCTCTCTTGTCTCTTCGCGAAATGGGAGGCCGTTTATAAATAGCTCGGTGAGGAGGAGGAGTCTTCTTCCTCGCTCTTCTCGCTTCAGCAGCGATGCTGGCTGGTTGAGCGTTCCTCGCAGCGAAGTCAACCCCGCGGGGCCTCGATGTGTAATATAGAGAGTACCGGCGTATTTTTGTTCACTGCGAGACGCCAACCACTTGCTCACTCGCTGGATCGTTCGTCTACATCGAGTGTGTGGGACGAGGAGATCGAACGGCACGCTCGAAATATATATCGCACCGGCCTTCAGAGAATATATATATATATATATATATATATATATATATATATATATATATATATATATAATGGTTCGAGCGCTGGTGTAGGTGTTTTCGACTTCGTGATAGATGTACACCTGCACGTTGGCACGGATCGATGGAGCGGTTGAGCCTGGATAGCCGGCCAAATCTAGCAACCGTTCTTCTCGAGATTTGAAATGATCTTCGATATATGTCAAGGTTTCCTCTCTGCATAGTCGGTCCTTCACGGCTAGACGAATAGACCCGGATACGGTGGAGTAGGGAAACTAAAATTTTCGAAATAAATGTGCGGAGACGGTGCGTTTCCATCTCGCGTCTTGTGCGTTGTTTTACAGTGGTCCGTGTTTCATGGCGTAGAAGCGGTTTAGTCTGTGACGAGCCAAACAGAGTAGCAAATACATTAAGACGAGAGTACTGCACTAAAATAGTGCTACGTCTTTTCATCTAGCGCAATTTCTCATCTTATATGCTTCGCGAAGTAGATTCTATGCCTAAAAATTTTAGGAAGGTACCTTTGATTGAAAGTGATTTATTCTTCAAGGCTTATTTTTATGGGGCACGCCCATAGACACAAGCCTCCTAAGGTCAGCGGAAATTCTCGCCGCAAAAATACAAGTTTGTACAGGGTGGCCGCAGTTGGCAAAGGACAGAGTTAATTGGAGAAACATGGAATAGGTCCTTGCCCTGCAGTGGGTGTAGTCAGGCTGATGATGATGATGATGATGATGACAGGTGATGACCAAACACCTCGTGGGTGCAGACTGAGCCTTTCGCAAGCCAGCCCAAACATTATGCTTCGCTCGGAAAATGACAGTTTAAAGTCGTTTTCTGTCGTGGCGACCAGTTGGTCAGCGCCTGGTTCGAGATTGCGCGCCTTTGAGTGTCGTCTGATGGTGCATTCCAATCGCAGGCCCGGAGCGGTCTGCACGCTTTGTGACAGAGCGCCTGAATCCGGCGCAGAGCGCGCGACCTGAAATTGCGATTGGAGTACACTTGCTCTGGCCAGAGCATGTAGGGAGCCGCTATCGCCGCTGAATAAGAACGTCACGCAAACTTCCGGTCGGATCCGCCGATTTCGGCGGAGCAGTCCCGACTGCTCCACGGAGCAATCTCGGCTCGGCAACCGCTCCCTGTCTACCATTGGAAGACGCGATCCGTGGCTCAGATCTGCGTTTGGAATACAGTTGCTCCGAAAAGAGCAGGAAACGTTGCGCCAGAAGTGCTCCAACTCTGCGATTCGAAGTCACCATGAGCATCAGACATGTGCAATCTCGAACCAGGCGCCGCCACTAGACGTCGCTCAGCGTGCTGCGGAGCGCAGGCGGCTCGGAGTTCGAGCGCTCTAGACAGGTCTGTGGACGACCGTACAAGACAGGACTGACGTTGTCTCCGTTCCGATCATGCGGTGTTTGTGGGGATTTTCAATATTACCTCATGTACTGCCATGAACACGACGCGAAGCAGTGGATTCTGGCCGCCTCCCTCAAAATGACAGGGGTGCCACACGTATCTTTGCAAGACATGATTTGATGATGATGATGATGATTTTCAACGGCGCAAGCGCACCGCTGGCCAAAGAGCGCCATGGCATAAGGTGTTTTCGACTACTCAAGGTAGGGTCAAAGACCCATTTCCCAAACATTTCACCCTACAGAATCCGGAGCCAGGGGAAAGCTTGTAACCCATTGTTGTGTCACCGGGGAGTACCCGGCGACACTGGGAATTGAACCCCGCACCTCCTTGCATGAGAGGCGGATGCTCAAACCACTAGGCCACCGCTGAGGTTTAAGACACTGTTTACCGGCGCGGGAAACGGACATTTAGGAGGGAGGCTTACTGCCTTCTACAATTCGTTCTGGATGCTGAACTGGATTCCTGATGGTGACCGACACTGACTCTTGGGGGTGCTTGTGTGCCTGGTCACAACTGTGCTAGAAACGCTTATCTATAATTACTTTTTAAATATTCGCTACTGTGGATAAATTACTCGCCGATTTAACGCAAGGATGACCCCCCTGTAGCCAAAAAAAAAACACAACTGAATGCTTATTTCCGCTGCCCCAGCTCAGGTGCTTCATTATCGATGGCAGATGCCGGGGCTAGCAAAAATCTTTTCCTTCCTTTTTACTATTATTTTTAATAAAACCACTACCACCACCACCACCACCACTGAATGCCCATAACTCAAAACGAGGGTAGGATGCAACACATTTGCCTCATAAGGCACCTCCTATCCGTGACTAAATAAGTAGAACTACAACGAAAATATCAGGGCAGGCCGGTTCTCTAGATAGACGCGAAATCACACAAACTTATAAAAAAGAAGTATCGCGATTATCAAGCGTAACCCTGGGAACAAAAATAAATTAAGTTGGTAAGAAGAAACTGTCAATCACAGTACAATGGTAACGGACCAGCTTTTCTTTCCAAGCAGTATAAAAATATAGATAGTTTAGTTTCACCCCGTAGTTACAGTCGAAAAAGCAAGAAAAGATGATGCAGTTTGTTATTCGGCCATCACCTTATTTATTCGTGGCATGAAAATATTGCGAGACGCAAACCAAGTCACGTGAGCATCGAGGATCACGCGAATTCACTGCTGCAGCTTGATGCGAATTTCACCGCGATGTTCTGACGTGAAATGCCGAAGACTCCGGCTGATGTGGAGAGTAGCACAGCACGGCAGCGCCATTGGTGTACAGCTTCGCGAACAGTCGTTTCTGCTTACGGGAGAGTAAGAGCTGTCAATCATGAGGTGTTGAAGCAGCAACAGACATGCTTTCGAGGCTGCTATGGACGGAGGCTTTCATCTCAGCGCGGGCCGAGGCGGAGAGCAACACCATCATCATCATCATCATCATCATCATCATCATCATCATCATCATCATCATCCCATTACAATCCCATGCATGACGAAGACCTCTTAATGATCTCCCTCAATGATTAGCGCTGTCTCACATCAGCAGCTGCCGCCATATCCCTGCAAATTTCCTGAATCTCAGCTTTTCACCTGGCTCCTCGTCACCCTATTCGTCTGCGTTTGCCTTAACTTGTAGCGCACACATTCACCCTTACGGAACATAGGACAATCAGTTCGAACTCATTGTCCTGCCCATGTCCAATCGTTGCTCTTGATTTCATCAATGTTATGGTTGAATTAAGTTTGTTCGCTAACTCACGAATCTCTGTTACCATCATTTACGTTAACCCTTACCATTTTCCTTTTCATGGTTGTCTGCACTGGCCTTGTTCTAACGTGAAGTCTGTTGGAAGTTTGTTTGCCACAAATGAGTGCCAGAAAGATAAAACAGCTATGCACAGCCTCGAAGTTATTTCCGCATAACTGACTACCGTAGAGATGCAACTATTATGCACACCCTTTATCAAAATAATAGAGCCCAAGGATTTTGCTTATTGGCGTCACCGTGGATCGCCAAAAAGATTTCTTGAAGGCGAGAGCTCCTCTCGCATTCACCCCTTCGCAAGTAAAGACTTGCAAGGATGCTACACGAGTACCACTCCATGGATTTGAAACAAACCCCTTGTCCGCCTTACTTTTGACAAAGACTGTACTTTCCTCACGCGAAACATTTGTAAGCTGATGCACGAGTGCCTGTAAAACGCACTTCACTCCTTTCTTATTCACGGAGCGACTAACAGCCACCGTGATCGGTCCAGCAAGAAGACGACATAGTGTGATTAATCCGAACCACTGGTGGTAGCAGCGGCGGCGAAGCGCTATTATGCGATGACGTTTCGGGGCTTGGACTGGCCACATCATATCTTTTCAATCAGGTATTCCACCTGCACTCTGAACACAAATTCACCTATATGGGAGTAAAAAGGGGGTAAACTGCCCTCCAGCGCACACCCTTTTATAAAGGGGTGTGCGCTAGAGGGCAGTTGTACTCCTTTATTACTCCTTTTGTTTAGAGTGTGGTGTTTCCACAATGTGTCTGGATACTGACGAACTGTCGTATTTCGTTCCTAACTAAGAAACCTTTCAAGACCGCCAGTCCTGTCGGACCTTCGTCCTCAGTTCTGTCTGCATTGCGCCTAGTTTTATCAGAAGCCTATGTTAAATAACTTGTGGCCACCATTCACAAGCCGAGGGAAAAAAGTTCCACGTTGAGTTCCGCCGCGCTTATACGGAGGGCGACGTCCCCTCCACGGTGTGAAAGCAGCTCGGTCGGTCGGGCCCGGGGAAGGCGTTGCTGCCGCAGACGTCAGGACAGTCAGACTACCGCCATGCCCTGTGTCTTTGATGCAACGCGAAACAGGACGCAAGAAGGTTGAATCGAAATCTCAAGCCTACGGTAGCTACGATTGTTTTATCACGCTTGGTCAGAGCTTTATGGTGTATGAAGAGGCACGGCAGTGATGCAGTGAGACTGCCCACTCACGACGTTTATAGCTCTGATTAGGGACCAGGTGAGGAGGTGGAGGCGGTAAGACCTCATGTAGTGTCTCACATCCTGCGGAAGCTATCAGCGTAGCCACCTCAGTGTATAGGTGAGTAGCACGTGACGTCACTGGAGCCAACGCGCAGCGCCGTCTGGTGCAGCTGGCGACGAGTGGATTAGACAAATGATATTCTATAAACTCCTCGTCTACAAATGGCGGGCACTGTGACGTCGGCGCAAACCAGTGCTCTTTGATCTCACCAGTGGCGTGACTTTTTATATGGTCCATGTGTGAAAAATCGACGGTCTGGTAAGGACAGAATCCGAGGTGTTTACGGATTGTGGCAACGTCCGTGGTCACGCAAACTGCGTTAAAGTTACGAAGTTTGAGATTGTTGATAAACACACAACCGCCTCGCAACAAAATCAGGGAAACAGATGCAGTAACACAAGTACGCGGATATAGGAACCTGAGAGATAAATTAAATTAAAAGACGGAAATTTAGAAACGCTCTCCAGAAGATAGTGGCGATATAAAGCGGCAGCTTTTGCTGGCCGCTTCCAGGTCGCGCCACCATCCGAAAGCCTCCCCGCGAAGGGCCTTTGAATCTAGTCACAGTTTGAAGCGCAGTTTCCCAACTGGTATGATCTAAGAGCTCTGGGTGCATGCAAGCACATGTAATGCAGCGGGAGTGGCCGGAGGCGTGATATGTGCAGTGCATACGGGTGTCAGAAAGGAGGGAGTGAGTTTGGTACCGCGCTAGTAATTACTGGGAGGAGACAGGGATATCCAGTGGCCGTTGAGAAAGGCCTGTGTCTCGTAGCGGACCTGGCCAGTTTGACGCATGACGATGTTGATAACACACGAGAATAGAGCCAGCAGGTTAGTTGAACGGGCAACCCTTCTATGCGCAAAGTAGGCATACAGTGCCACTTCGCTCTGTGATGGTCGGGGCAGTCACTTGTATGCCCTGCGAGTCTCTTTTTGCGAGCCTTTGGCGCTTCGGGGATGTAGAAACTGAGAGGAAGTGTTGTACATGCTTTCCACGCAGGTCGTCGTATGAGATAAAAGTACAGCAGTTTCCTCTACAACTGCTCCATCCAGAATCGCGAAGTGAGCGGGGAGTCTTTTGTAGGCCCAGATACCTTTCCAATAAGCGCTGCCTATAGGCGCCGTCATATTGCGATTTGAACTGCTGTGTGCACTTAATGTAAACGCGTTAGAAGAGGTAGCGTGCGTTTTCTCCACCAGTTCGCAGCGGTAGAAAGGTTTATGGTTTATGGGGATTTAACGTCCCGAAGCAACCCAGGATATTAGGGACGCCGTAGTGGAGGGCTCCAGATAATTTCGACCACCTGGGGTTGTCTAACCTGCACTGACATCGTACAGTACACGCCCTTCGAGCATTTCGCCTCCATCGAAATGCGACCGCAGCGGCCGGCAGCTGTAGAAAGAGCAGGTGCTTAGGCACCTGCCTTTAAAAAATGGTCTATAGACAGTCTATAGTCTTCTTATAGACTCTATTGTCTTCCTATATATGTTTCTTTTTGTCCATTCATATACTATAAACTGTTTATAGACAAAAGTCTTCTATCTATAGATTGTCTATAGACTTGTTTATAGGATTTGCATTGCCTATAGACTGTTCTCAAGATTTTGTGTATAGAGAGCCTATAGACCCAATAGACTTAATAGACAGAAGATTATAGACAGCTTATAGACTGTCTAAAAAAATCTTTTGTAAGGGCTGCCTTGTTCCCGTTAGAAATGTCCATATCTAGAATGCGTCAAAGTCCTTTTCTCCCAATCTCGAGGAGGAGAGGAATGTGACGCGACCCCGAAATTGAGACTAGCGTGCGTAGCAGGGATGTATACCGCGCAGGTGCCGTCGGAAGTGCGTCTTCAGGTGTCGCAGGGCTCCGCATGTTGGCATGGGGCCAGCATGCAAGGCGGACGAAGCGGCAGCATGTGATGGGGGCATTCCTCGACCGACGGAAACAAACCGTCGCGTGCTGCCACCCGGTGGGGTCTGGCCGCCGGTGGCCATGCAGCGGATGCGAATGTGCAGAACGCAGACACTGTGCAGGGTGATGCGGGATGGAATACGGCCTCGCCCGAGACTCCTGTACCGTAACCAGCAGCTGGTAGTTCCACGACAAACTTGATGGAGCATTTTCGGGTAATATTAAGGAAGCAGGAAGGATATGCCTGCCGCACACTTCGAGAACAGGTTGACAGGCGTTATTCAAACGACGAACACCAAGTAACGATCGTACAGATCACCTCCTTCGTTTGGTTGTTGTTGTTGTTGCCCTCTGTTGGACCGGAGTGGAAAAGTTGGTCGCTGTCATCGTCGTCTGTATGCAATGAACTCGAAAAAGAAAATGATTTTGAGGACACTAAAGGTTGAATTTTTATGGTTTTTAACGTCCCAAAGTGATACAGGCTATGAGAGACGCCATAGCGGAGGGCCCCGGAAATTTCGACCACCTGGGGTTCTTTAAGGTGACCTGACATCGCACAGTAGGAAATTAAAGGCGCAGTAACTGCCTAGCTTCTCGGTAGACACCTCAACCGCGCCACGAGGTAAGGGAGGTAGAAGGAAATGAAAGAGGGAATAGAGAAGGAGGTGTCTCAGTGGATGGTTCGCATTAACATCGGCTACCTGGGCTTCACTAACGCAAACCGACACCGCACAGTACACGGCAGTGTTGCATTTCGCCTCCATCGAAACACGCGGCCGCCGTTCCAAATAAACAGAGGAAAGGCGCAGTAACAGGCCCCTCTCCATTTGACCACGTCGCGTAACGCATTCCAAGACCTCATCGTGACCATGTGACGTCACGGAATCGCGAAGCCACAGGTAGCGAGAAGCCGTCCGAAGGCACAGCGCTCGGGTGTTCGTGGAGTCTTTCATTTCATTGTAAATCGCCAAGAAGAAGCAGATGCGCTGGTTAAACGCATTTATGAGAAACCATAATCGTAAAGCCATTTTTGTTCAGGTGGAGAAGGGAGCAGAATATCTAGAAGAAGAAATAGGTGAATGCTGTGCGTCCATTGGCGCCGTGCGTTTCCGGGTGCACGTTGGTCGTGAAGCTCACATCATTGCTGCGTTATTGTTTGTAAGGATTTCTCCTGCGTAAAAGGAATGAAAGTCGCTGTCATGGTATACGTGAGGAAAGAAAACTTACAGAAAAGTTATTTCGGTTCGTAGGAGAGTTATCACTCAAATTATTACTTAAGCTATTACTCTATTAAGTTATTACTCAATAAAGTCATTACTCACTCACTCGCAGGAGAGCGCATGGCGCTTTCAGGAATATGCTCCGCATGGTCTGGGTGTGTCAGGCTCATGCACTCTAAACAGAAAGGAGTTTTACCCCCTTTTTACTCCAATATAGGCGTATTTGTGTTTAGAGTATGTACACTCTAAACACAAATACACCTATATGGGAGTAAGAAGGGGGTAAACTGTCCTCTAGCGCATGCACTTTCATAAAAGGAACAGTGCTATAGAGGACAGTTTTACTTCCTTTTTGGTCCGTTTGTTTAGAGTGTAGTCTTCGGTGATGACGCCTTTTAAGGTGGCTATAGGTTAGCACCCTGGCACCGTCAATGTAATACCTTCCTCAGACGACGGCAAAATGACCGGGAGGGTTCTCTGCGCGAGCGTCCTAATGGCGCCGAAGTCAGAGACAAACTGAAGGTAAGTGCGGTTGCGCTAATGTTTGTTTTCTTAGTTTTTGCACCATCGTGCATTGATTATTATTTCTTTCCATCCGACGTTACATACCGAGTGGACTCTTGTGCTGTCTTCTGTCGTCCGAGGTTGTCTTGTTTGCGCTGTTTAATTTTGAATTCCTGCCAACCTGCCTAGCTTCTCAAGTTGATAACTCATGACGAAATTTAGCCCAATCCAACGTACAAACGATGTGAAATCTAAGCCCGTGAGCCGATCCACCACCTGGACGCGTATTCTTAGTGTCCATTACAGCGTACCAGTTCTAGTGCACTACAGTGTCCACTGACCGGACATGTCCACGTGGATTTTGCTTAAGCTGAGTCCCCCATGTCGTCTCCCTCTTTGGGTCGCCATTCAATGGGCACATGTCTAAGTGGGCATTTCCATTTAGTGGAAACTTCCAGGATGCTGGGCCTGAAATCCTAGTTGCCAAGCGGAACACCTGATCTCGGCAGCAAGAGCTGCCGCTGTCAACGTCATCGTTTCACGCGTTCTTTATCTCGTTGAGTGGCTCTAGACGAAGCCTGGACGCATAGAACGAAACGCCGTTTGCATGTCATGCTTCAGGCTTTGTAGGCCGCTTGTAAGGCGTCACTGATAGACTTAGAGCCGCTTATAACCAGCACTCGAGACAGTGCTTCGCTGGATGCCGCCTCTGACAGGACAGGAGCTCACTACTGAACCCCACTAGGACTGATACGGTGGGTCATCGAGAATAAACGCAGTGCCGCAGCTAGAAACAGTGGCAACTCTTTGAAACATTTGCCTTGCTGTTCAGAGCGTCTCGAACGCTTCTGAGAACAAGAGCGAAGCACCCAAAGGCGGTGACCGTATGACCCTGTCCGGTGAAGCATTTGCTAGACCTTTTAGATTTACCGGTGTCTTGTTTGTCTCGTTCCATTGTGGTGACGCGTTTCCCTTTAATGCAGTTCCAACCACATTCAAGCGCTGACCAGACAGCCATTCAGAGTTGTAGACGGGTCCATGCATTCGCACTAATTTAAAACTTATCCGCTTCATCGTATGTTGCGAGGGGTACGATTACAAAAGTACGAGGTACACGATTCTTCAAGTGTCACATGTGAGACCACAAGACGTTTCTAGTCTCTGGTTCTTTGGCCTAGGTGATGGTTTCATCCGTTCAGGTAAGGCATCTCCGCATAAGCATGCCGGCCAGATTTCGTGGAATTACAATAGCCCCGCCGCGGTGGCTCAGTGGTTAGGGCGCTCGACTACTGATCCGAAGTTTCCGGGTTCGAACCCGACCGCGGCGGCTGCGTTTTTATGGAGGAAAAACGCTAAGGCGCCCGTGTGCTGTGCGATGTCAGTGCACGTTAAAGATCCCCAGGTGGTCGAAATTATTCCGGAGCCCTCCACTACGGCACCTTTCTCTTCCTTTCTTCTTTCACTCCCTCCTTTATCCCTTCCCTTACGGCGCGGTTCAGGTGTCCAACGATATATGAGACAGATACTGCGCCATTTCCTTTCCACCAAAAACCAATTATTATTATTATTAATATTATTATTATTACAATAAATTCATTCCTTCCTACCACCGCGAACGTTAATTACAACATACTCAACAAGTATCCTTCTTTTCCGTGCCAGGCACCTGCTACCAGAACTCAAACCAATGACATGCTAACATTCAGCTCTTGAAAAAGCTCGAGCCGCTAGTCTATGGCGGAGGCCTGTTGCAGTGCTCTCTCCGAGAATTTTTAACTGCTCCTTTCTGATACATTCCTTGATTACTTCGTAGCCTGTTGTATGTAGTATCGCCGAAGTGCTAACATGTCTCAGCTTTACATAAGTGATGAAATTTTAACGCAAACTTCCTTTCTTTGGACCAGCCACCCTGAAGAGGAGACCTTGATCAATTTTTCTGAAAGAAGCAAAAGGCCTTGATGAAAGTTGGGAACGTGACCCGGCAGCTGAAGGCGTACACTGTCACATAAGGTATAAAATGACATCGCTGTGCAACGTAGTGATAGCGCTCTTCCAAGGTACCATCCGTTGCCCGCATTAAAACAATGAAGTATAGGTCTGGGTGGGTCTGGTTGGGCACGTAATGTATACGTGCTGGCGCATGCAGCCGTGATCACGGCCGTCCCGGGGGACGTGGCCCTGCAGCCCGCTAGATTTCCTGCAACCCTGACCGCGGTTGCAGCGAGCGCGGCTTGAAAAACGGTGGTCCCCGCCCTCTGGGGCCCGTCCTCCTAATGATCACCTTCGGCAACGCGCCGTACGCGTTGACCTCGACCCTCCAAAGCCGAAAGGAGTGGCGTATAGCTTGAGCTTGACATTTCCGGATACTACAGCTGCTGCATTACCATCGTTCGCCGCGGAACAACTGAAAACTGCGAAAGTGTCTTTGGCGAAACGTTGCTAACCTGTTTACAAAACCCGCATTAAGTACGGTTTCAGCACGCTGAACGGCGTCACCTTCGCTCTGATGCGCATGCGTTGCTATTGGCAAATTCACTGCACATGCGTAGTGCCCTAAGCACGTAGTGGACGCTTTGCAGTCTGCTGGAGTAGCATGCCAGGCCGACAACCAGGCAGACCTCCCCTGTTCCATTAAGGATCTTCACCTCCTTCGCAATCTGTTTGATTTCTGCAACGGAAAATAGCCTTGGGCTGGGGCTGTTGTAATGCGTGCTGCATAGCGAGACACTCAAGAGGCTCAGTACAAATGGCCACGTCGGACCGCGGCGGTGGCTGAGTGGTTATGGCGCTCGGCTGCTGGCCCGAAAGACGCGGGTTCGATCCCGGCCGCGGCGGTCGACTTTCGATGGAGGCGAAATTCTAGAGCCCCGTGTGCTGTTCGACGTCAGTGCACGTTAAAGAACCCCAGGTGGTCGAAATTTCCGGAGCCCTCCACTACGGCGTCCCTCATAGCCTGAGTCGCTTTGGGACGTTAAACCCCCATAAACCATAAACCAAAAAAAATGACCACGTATTGTACAAACACGCTAAATTTAAGTATAATTGAATTTTTGGTCAAGAATGAGTCTGTACACTGCATCGCTTAGCGCGAAGGTAACACGACGACAAAATGTTATTAGAGTAACTAGTTGCTATAATAATAATAATTGGTTTCTGGGGAAAGGAAATGGCGCAGTATCTGTCTCATATATCCTTGGACACCTGAACCGCGCCGTAAGGGAAGAGATAAAGGAGGGAGTGAAGAAGAAAGGAAGAAATAGGTGCCGTAGTGGAGGGCTCCGGAATAATTTCGACCACCTGGGGATCTTTAACGTGCACTGACATCGCACAGCACACGGGCGCTTAGCGTTTTTCCTCCATAAAAACGCAGCCGCCGCGGTCGGGTTCGAACCCGGGAACTCCGGATCAGTAGCCGAGCGCCTAACCACTGAGCCACCGCGGCGGGTCTAGTTGCTATCCGCAAAGAAACGTCTCGCGTTATAGCAACAGTAACGTGCTGCGTTCACCACCATGGTGCTGGTCACCACTTGTGCTGTAGCTCCTGGCTCTTTATATCAGCACCATAATCTTAATAAGACTAAGCCAACCTATATAATCTGGGTCCGTTGACTGTAAATGTACGAAGAGACCCCGCTAAACCTCGGCTGTGAATGCACGAGCAGAGTGGCTCAGGCTAACCGCGCCCTAAATCCCCTACTTGTATGTGTCCTCACCATAACGTCCACAGCTACACTACACTCCCGATCTGTCCCTCGTTCTCTGATTCTCATAAGCTGAGCCGCCAGCGCCCCAAAGAATACTTACAGCCAGGAGCAAGAAGGAACTGATGAGCTAGATGACAACGACTGATTTCTTTTAATGTGTTGGCATTATAAACACACCGTGAAAGAAAAGTTCCCGGTGTTGCACAACACAGAGTTGTGTACACTTGCCAGCACCTGCCATGGTTGACAGGTGACACAGTGGAGGGGCAGCAATCGCCCTCTCCACTTGTCCGGGATAGGAAGGAGAAGAGGCCGGAAGGTAGCTGCCATGAGGAAAACGCCCCAAACGGATAGAAAATTGATGATGACTGGTAATAAAATATGAACAGCAGAAAAGCACTAGAAGAGAACCAATTAATATCACGAATAAGACCGAAGTTTAACGCAGTGTCATCGCATAAGGATAATTGAACGTCCCCGCAATTTTTTTATTGGTCCAAAGGCCAGCATGGCCAAAGAGCTCCATCGCTATTGTGCTCGTGTTCTGCGCACTGCGGATCCTAAAGACATTTTCCCAAGCATTTCATCCCAGATAAGCCGAGTACCATTCCGGCAAGTGGAAAGGGATGCATTCCTCAACACTAGCGCTCTATTTTTAATGCCTTCGACAGATCTCACTGGGGCCGGTAGCGATGATGACTCACTCCCAGTCCCGTCCTTCGTGGAGCCACGCCCTCCCAAAGAAAGGAAGAAAACAGAGAGAGAGAGAGAGATAGAGCAAAGAGGGAGCTCAGCCTGGACCCGACTACTGACGGCGGAGACGACAACGTCGAGCGTCCGGATCGAGACAAACGTCAGCGTCGCGTCTCTCACCGCGTGTCTTTCGCCGCTTCCTACCAGCACGCACACACACACACAGCTGCTGCATCCTGAGAGCCCAAGAAGCTGCTGGTACTGCGTGCTTTCGTCGGGAGTTGGGCTGCTAAAAATACGCCAACCCCGGCCTCCGTTTTGGCACTGTCGCACCCCCCACCACCACCTCCTCATCCCTTCTAGAAGAGTTCGCAAGCTTTCCTATCCCTCCTTCCCCATCCTCTTCTCTCTCTCTCTCCTTTCCTTTCTCGAACTGTATGTGTGTCTCAGTGTCTGTGTAGCTGCCTCGGCCGTCCCCGCTGCCTGCCCTGGACATCCCAGAACAGCAAACGGCAGGCAAACAGTCTC
The DNA here is from genome assembly GCA_030143305.2 of Amblyomma americanum. Lineage (NCBI taxonomy): Eukaryota > Metazoa > Arthropoda > Arachnida > Ixodida > Ixodidae > Amblyomma > Amblyomma americanum. The sequence goes on along the minus strand of JARKHS020035153.1, from coordinate 92,405 downwards.
TCCCCCAAAGCCGTGGCGGTACTCCTCTCTGCCCGATATACCGCGGCCGGCTTGTCTACATTTCGGCACGCGAGGGTTACTTCGTAAGACGAACGATCGGGCGATTACGCATCTGTTCCCCGAGGTGTTGGCGCAGGTGTGTTTGTTGTCGGGCAGCCCGTTGTCGGTGGGTGTTCTCTCTGTTGCAGTTTAGGGCATAGAACCAGGTGTGAAAGGGTTGAGGGGGGACGTTTGCTGCGGTTTAATTGATACCCGCTTAAAGGGCTAAGTAAAGTAAGCTAAGATGAGCTAAGGTAAGGTAAGGTACGGCAAGGTAAGGAAGAAAGAAAGAAAGAAAGAAAAGGAAAAAAGGAAGAAAGCAAGAAAAAAAGAAGAAAGAAAGTAAGGAGAAGAAAAAAGACAGAAAGAACGGAGAAAGAAAGGAAAAAAGAAAGAGGTATTTTAAACCCATTGCAAAGAACACCCTAAAGCATGCGCAGGTTGAAGGGTGGAGCATGGTGCCGTGGGGTGGAGTACTGCAGCAGCACTGCTCGCGGTAAAAAAGCAGTTCAGGTAGGTTGGTTTATGGGGTTTAACGTCCCAATACGGCTGAGGCTATGAGAGACGCCGTAGTGGAGGGCTCCGGAAATTTCGGCCACCTGGGGTTCTTTTACGTGCACTGACATCGCACAACACACGGGCCTCTAGAATTTCGCCTCCATCGGAATTCGACCGCCCCGACCGGGATCGAACCAGCGTCTCTCGTGCCGGCAGCCGAACGCCATAACCACTCAGCCACCGCGGCGGCACGAAAGCAGTTCAGTCTGCCACTCGGTAATAAGACAAATGGTTTACTGCTGTTTTATTCCGTTCCGGAGTGCAAAATGAAGCATGCCGAGCCGCGTCTAGCTCAGTGACTGACCTTGCGTACCGAACAATTCTGGACAAAAGCATTTTTGAACGGGAAACAGTTTATGAGCGCAATGTTTTCATACACTGTAAGATTTCACTATAACAATCGATATACACGCTTGATATGCCGTCGGCAGGCTTGAATTTTTTTGCTACTAACGTTTTTGCTATCGTCAAAAGCGTTCCCTATTGGTTTCCCATGGCAGTCTTAATTGCTCGATGCGAGCGATCGAAGCACTATAAAGGAAAGATTTTGCTACCTATCCGAAGAATGGACCATTACCTTCAATATTTCTACCAATATTGAAAATTTTTGTCCAAGAATGTACAAGGTAACATCTTTTGGCCCGACTGGAATGTTTTGGAATAACGGTTAAGTTGTTACAATGTCAATCATAACGCAGTCTAATTCCTCGTTATACGGCTTATGTCCTATGGGGGTGTAACGTCCCAAAGCGACTCAGGCTATGAGGGACGCCATAGTGGAGGGCTCCGGAAATATCGACTACCCGGGGTTCTTTAACGTGCACTGACATCGCACACTACACTGGCCACTGGAATTTCGCCTCCATCGAAATTCGACCGCCGCAGCCGGGAACGAACCCGCGTCTTTCGGGTCAGTAGCCGAGCGCCATAACCACTGAGCCTCGGCGGCAGGTAATTCCTCGTTACACGTCTAGAGTGCATAGTTAGTAAAAGCTTACAGGCTTGGCCCAAAGAGAAATGTCGCAGGAAAACGTCTCCATCGGGACTCAACACAACAGCTCCACAGATTTTGTAGAAAACTAGGAAATCTAAAAATATTGGCGGGGAAAATTTTTCTTGTTGGTATAATAGCCTGCGATCCAGACCTTGAACATAAAGCTTGTATCGTGACGAAAGGAAAAGAATACGTCCGTTGTCCCATCTATCGGAGGCGTTGGGAACAAGCCGGCGGACAAGGCGTGTCAACTCTGGCTGTTGCTGAGAGCGAAGAAAAGCGTACTCTCTTTCTGTGAGGTCGCGGAGACGGCGAGACAAAAAAAAAAAAAAGCGGCTGCATAAAAGCGGATGACGTGAAGACGATGGCCCTGCCTAGAAACCGTTCATGCCTCCCTGTATAAGCGACACCCGCAAAACGGGAATCATGAAAGAAAATCACAAGGATAGAGGGTGAAGTGAAAAAGGGTCCGAAAAGTGAAAAACCTTTCATCGTCGTAAGAAAAATAAAGAAAGAAAAAGGAGCTCCTGACACGCGTGTCACCCGACGTCTTTCTTGCCTTGACCTTTCCGTGTCTCTGACGGCTCCTTTGCATTTGTGCATGGAGAGCACTGTACGCGGGCCGGTGAGACAGGGAACGCCCATGCAACGCTCAGGAATACGTATAGGTTATCCGGATATTCGAACCTAGCGTGGGATACTGAGTCGATAATTACGCCTCATTCAAAACGAACGGTTCTAACTGATGAGTAATGTCAGGCATACTCAAATATTTACGACTCCCCTCGAAGGCGTGGGAGTGCTCGAAAACATACCGCCGTTCCCTACAAGAAACGCAAGATGCGAAAAGTGACCACAACGAAGAAAATCCGCATTCAAAACGTGGTGTGATAGATTTGTGGTCACATAATCATGACGTGAGATGCATTCGTGATGCATTTGTAGCATACAGTGAATGCTGACTTTTTTACGACGCTGTATCCGAAAATACTTGCGCTCCGTGATGTTTGTTTTCTTTTTCATATTGTTTAGAGCGACAGCTGTTAAGCGTTCCTTCTGGGTTTCACGTCGTTATCGTCGTCGTATTAGTAGTAGTAGTAGTAGTAGTGGTAGTAGTAGTAGTAGTAGTAGTAGTAGTATTATGATGTAGTAGCAGTAATATGTTCTAGTAGTATGTTGTAGCCGGCGTAATCGGTGGGCGCGTTGCCATGGGAACGCACCCACCGGTTTTCAGCATACCGGAGGCGTACTAGCGGAAACGTAGTACATCGATTTACCGGACCCCTCCTGCGCTACCGATGTACGTCTCCGCTAGTACGCCTCGAGCAGGAGGATGTTACCAGTGGATGGTTACCGGAGGATGATTACTGGAAGACGGTTACTGGAAGACGGTTACCGTAGAAGCGGGAGGGCATGGCAAGGAACATAGAGGAACTTGGCCGGAGAGTGAATACCATGGAAGGAGGAAGGCGTGTCGCGAGCGGAGGGCACATGTGGAGGGTTGTTGCCGTGGATGAAGTAGGAGGATCGACGGTTACCGTGGAAGGTGAAATGTAAGGCAAGAGCGTAGAAATGCGTAACCGGGGGGTGGTTACCACTGGACGCATCCAAAAGGTGGTTACCACGGGAAGTATCCAGACGGTGGTTACCACGGGAAGTATCCGGAGGATAGTTACTAACCTCACACAATGACAGCTTTTTTTAAGCGTGAGAGGGTTAGTACCCTTGTATAGGGAAAAAAAAACTGAAGAATAGCAGCCGGAGTGCCCGAGCAACAGGTGCGGCACCTAGATAACGTGACCTTGTGGTGTCGTCACAACCTGCCCACCGGATTGTGGGCAAACTAACCACCGTGGCAGGTGGCAGTTAGATTAATTATTGGCCGCGAGAGGTCGCTCGGGAAGAGCAACCTGGGTATCGCAAGCCCCTTAGATGGCAGCACCTGCCATCACGGGGCAGCGGCGCAACGCTTAACCGCTGCAACACTGCGCAAGGAGTCGTGCTAGGACTTCCAACGATCTATCAATGCAATGTCGAGAATTACAACTAAGTATATAAGGGTATTAACTGATTAACGCTATCGCGTCATGCCTTTAATTAAGACGAAGCTTAAGCGTCCCTTCCAGTTTTTTGTCACTAGCTGCTCGACTTACGACCTGACAGTAGGCCTTCCGACTAAAATAATGCGTTCGTTTTTTTTTTTCTAAGATATGTTCCCGATTCTGACTGCAACTTCGGCGTGGCAGTAAACTAAAAGAGCGGCCGTGTATCATCGTGCATCGTTTTATGTCCGATCCTAACTCGATTTAGTTTTTTTGCGCTCTGTTCGAACAAGATCGCCTGTACAAGATCGCAGCCACGCTGACCTCGCGAAGTGGCAGGTGTAGTGTAGCTATCGCTACAATAATGGGACTTCTCCGACACCGAGACTGCGCGGGTTCTCCACCGCTGTGTTACCACAACGGTTTCACATCACAGAGGATGACGCATTGCGTCTAGAACATAACGTTTCATTGTGAGCACAGCAGTTATTTACGCAGTAAAATAAGAAGAAAAACTTATGGCGCGTAGCAAGACTGTTCGCGTCGTTAGTTGGGTCTGAGCCAACAACAAAATATAACAGCGCAGAAAAACACGCGTGCAATGTATACACAGACAGACCACATAGGCGTTGCTTCACAAATGGGGCAATTCAGCCGGCAAGAAAACGATGCCTCACTAGCTTTAGTCGCATCTGTTTTCCTTTTGTATAGTCGCATCTTTACAGCTGAGCCTTGAAGTTCCGAACCCGGGAACTCCGGATCAGTAGCCGAGCGCCCTCACCACTGAGCCACCGCGGAGGTGACCCGCCGCGGTGGCTCAGTGGTTAGAGCACTCGGCTACTGATCCGGAGTTCCCAGGTTTGAACCCGACCGCAGCGGCTGCGTTTTTACGGAGGCAAAACGCTAAGGCGCCCATGTGCTGTGCGATGTCAGCGCACGTTAAAGATGGTGGTCGAAATTGAGAGTTTTAGTTTCACGTACGTAGAGGGTTCACGTACGCAAACGTGAGAAGTCTACGTAGCCTGCACGCAGGTGGTTTGAAACCCTTATAGTTACACGTACGCGAAACACGCCGCGCGTTACGCCTAGCGCCATCTACTAAGAAACACAGACACTGGTTGTAGCCTAAATCATCCAAGACAAGTCTTTAAGCCAAGCCATTCATAGCGAGACGGTTGCTATGACGACGACCAACGCTACTTCGTCAGGCTTAGCAGCTGAAAAATCGCCCTTCTGTCTGAAAAACAAAAGCTATTTGTCGCTTGAAAACTTATGCGAGGGTAAGAATGGGCGAATCGAAGGCGAATACAGCAGTTTAGAACAAGATATCGCCTCGAGGGATTAGCGACGAAGCTGTTATCGCCGTGAAGCGGCGGGCAGGGCGCCGCCATGTTTGTCAACGCTACGTACGCAAGCAACGCAAAGACCGCAACGTAAAAATCCGAATCTCACGTACGTACGTGAGACTCGCGCATACCCTTTGCGTTCTGCGCATGCGCACTGGTCACCCGTAAGAGCTCTACGTACGTGAAGCCTCTACGTACGTGAAACTAAAACTCTCTATTATTCCGGAACCCTCCACTACAGCACCTCTTTCTTCCTTCCTTCTTTCACTCTCTCCTTTATCCCTTCCCTTACGGCGCGGTTCAGGTGTCCGACGATATATGAGACAGATACTGCGCCATTTCCTTTCCCCAAAAACCAATCATTATATTATGGCGCAAAGGAAATGTGTGCACATGTTGGAACGGTGAGGAAAGACGCCCTCAGTTTCCTAAAACTTTTAGAGAAGGACAGACACGAAATTTAGAACGCAAACAAACGATCTGATTTGTTTCAGGGGCGTAAGGGGGAGCCTTGTTGCAAGTTTCAGTCGCAGATGTTGAGTGGAGCATATTTATTTTGTAATGATTTTTAATATTGTCCGAGGAGCCGCTCGGCATTTCTGCCCGCATCGAGTAACGTCAAAATACGCTTGCCCCAATTACTGTGACGTCACCAAATCAGGTGGTTGTTCGCCGGTCGACCATGACGTCAAGGAGCACGCCTAACTCAGTGCTGACGCCGAGCGAGATGGATACCGCCGGTGCAAAACTATTTTTAACTAGCTGGTAAGGCTGCGCGCTCATTTTCTTGATTACTATATATATACAGACACAAAAATTTGTGCCTCTACCTATTTAACTCTTTGTGATGATCTCCTCTCAGAGCAAGGAAAAATTATTCCATATATATTTCTTGTCGTTTATGACGACCGCTTTATATGTGGTGCCGGTTTTTCCGCTCCTTTTCGTACTTTACGAAGGGGTCCGGATCCCCATTACGGATTTTATGTGCGATCGTCAAATGCCTGTTAAGCGAGAAAAAAGTTCCAGAGCAATGCTGTTAAGAGAAATGCTGCTAGCAAGTGTTAACAGCGTTCGCCCTCTATAATTGGTTAAAAACTCGCTGAGATGCCGCTTATGAATGTGCACTCACCTGGAGCTTCTTATTTGTGCGGGAGTTGCGACATGCGCTGTGGAATCGCAGTTTAAGTAAAACGCAGTCTTTGTCGTCCGTGGTGGGTGCGGCTGACTTCAGCGGATACATACACACATATAAGCAGTATACTACTTTCTCTTTATCCAGAATCCTTGCGTAATCTTAATTTTACTTCAGAAGTTTAGCGCAAATTTGTGTCCTGAAATTTTTCCGCAATCTATAACAAACGTTTCGGTATTTCTGCGTAGTAAGTCACTCACGCCAAGGTTCCTTTACGGTAGTGCAGAATGTCTAATCTTCCCTTTAAGCAAATGTCACGTGTCCTCTGGCTCCTCAAAGCGTCAAACTCGTTTTTGGTCATGTTAAGGCTGCAATAATCGCAGGACGCCAGTCTTATCTGGGAGGCCCAAGGTAGAGACTTAATCATTCAGTGATTCACTTGGAAATCCATCATATAACGGTTTTTAGAACAACGCTTTCTGGACAAACATTTTGTAGTGGATAGATTTTTTTATAAGAGTGGAGGGTGACAGTTGTCGCTGCGCTAACAAGTAAAATTCCTAGCATGCATTTTTTTTTTTTCAAAACGGGGTGACAGATTTCGTCTCTCTTTCGTAAGCCAGTATTTCACTGTCCTGTACCGACCCTCTAGTCTTTCTCGTGCATTTCTTCTAGTATTCTTAAAACTGACTACAACCTGGGCGCTTTCAAACCCAAAGGCGTTTCGGACCTCTGTGGTAACCTCGTTTGCTGGGGAATGGAGGTCCGAGAACTTCATGTGTATACGCTTTATTGTCTTCCCGTCTTGCATACTACAACAGCAAATAAAATTTAGGTCGCACAACATTCGCCGGTGGAATTTTCTCCTCAAGCAGTGAACTCTAGCCTCAAAGAGTAAAGCGCTGTCCTATAAGATTTGTTGGAAAAAGAATTTTCTTGAAATTTTCCTTTAAACCGTCGTATACAACCTTCTAACGCCACCTCATATACGGATTATGACTCCACCTGTGGACAGATAGACAAACTACTTAATCCTTATTCGGACGTCGTGGATGCTTGACAGAGAAGCAATATGTGCTTTCGTACTTTCCTACGTTCACAGAGGCAGCCTGCTACCAAAAACCTTAAGCGAATGAGTACGGGCTTAAAAAAGTGGAGTTTCGCGATTGGTTTAACTAAAATTGTCTCGAGCACGGCTCAAAGGCTAGAAGCCCATTCTCGTTACTAAAAGGAACGGGTCCAAACTATTGTTTCGCAACTCCTCATTCTTCCACACTTTGTCTTTCGCTTCGATTTCTCAAATTGACAACCGTAGTAACGGTTGACACACCTCAGCTGTACGGCACTGACCGAGATCACTTGGAAACGCTGACAGATTGCGAAGGGAGCGGAGGATAATACCAAGAGAAAAGGTTGTGCGGTGGCTCCGTGGCACTGCCAACATATTGATTGCACATTTAGAAATATGCATAAGATTAAGGACTCAATGCTCAACTTCGAATGTTCAGTCCTGTTTAAGGATAACAGTATTATACTTTTAAGCACCCTTATCTTTAAAACGCTGCAAGAGCACTGTTCGTTGGTTTCAGTTTGCTTCGCAAGACAGGTTATCATTTTACCAGTTAGAAAAACGCTATCTGAAAAGATCAAAAGATCAAGAATCACAGAGCCACCGCGGCGGGTGAAACTGTAGTTCACTGGAAGAAATTTAGCAGGCTAGGGTTAACTAGCTAAGAGAGAATTATCACCACCGCGAAACAAAATAGATGCTATAATCATCGATTATCGATCAAGCACTGACGCTTGCGCTTGATATTGTAAGCAGCGTGACAAAGCTGGCCGCGTTAATCAGCGAAATTTCCTGCTCCCGCAAGCTAAGTTAGATTAAGCTGTTCACCGTTCACTAATTGGGTTTTTCAGTTCAAAGCCACATCTAAGCGTTGTGCACTAAGCTAGATCTAGAAATGCCCGCAGCGCTTTCGACGAACTATAAAAATGTTGCTGCCGTTGTTACCTATAAACTTAAAAACAAAAAGAAAAAATAAGAAAGCGCTGCTCGCTTGTCTGGGGTGTTTTGTTTTGTTAAATATCACCGGCGACTTTTGCTACAGCCATAAGCGACTACAGGGGAAAAGTTGTTACGAAAGCACAGGCTGCTGAACAGCAAGGCCAAAACTTTAAGCTTAGTACGCGCTTATCCAGTTAATCGTCCACAAATTTGCAGAAACATAGCGGAACGCGAATTTTTAAACAATTACGAAGCAGCTTAGTGGTGAGTGCTAGGGAACAGAATTAAATCGACGAAAAAGAAACCAAAACTGCCGGATCTTATAGGTGATGGAAGTGCCGCTAAATATAACAAAGCCAATGCAGGAAGCAGGAAGAATAGGCGACGTCATCAATACCTGTGACCACATCAACTTTTCCACTTCTCACGTAAAATGCAAGCAGCTGTAATCTGCCATTGCCGCACTCCGGTCCTCTACTTCATCTCTTGGAGTCTGTTACAACAGTTCCGCAATCAACCTTTCACAAGCAAAACGCTATTCCCGGGAACTCGTGCTAAAATAGCAAGCAAGCCGTGTCGTTACTTGACAGCTGACGCGTAAAAGGATCGGCATTATATGAAAAACGAAGCCACATATCTCCCCCCCCCCTTTCCACCACCACGCGTCCCCTCTTTTCTCGGTAAGAAAACACGTTGATCTTTGTGAAATTTTAATACCTCGCTGAAAGCACTACGCGGGTGTTCTTAAACAAGTGAACAACCGGGTATAAACAAGCGGGAACAAAACTTAATGACTGGCACGCAGACGTTGTTGGAGGTTGGAGCATCAGCTGTTGTTTACAGAGCAAACAAACCATGCACGCGCGGATTACCTTGCGCGCAGAGTTCGCAGGGCCCTTCTGGGCTCGTTCTAATCGATGAATTCGCCCGAAAGTCGCCTGATCCCGTGAAATGTTGGGGTGGGCCTTGCTCTCAGAAATGCGTGTTTGCATCAGGCTGTCCGTGTGCCCTACGAGATTAAAGGGGAAAAAATAGACCAGTTCCGGAACCATCAAAACAATGTTCAGTCGAACCTGCTGATCTTCCCACCTGCGTGAACTTAACCACGAAGATACAATAATTATCTTTTTTGTTCATTTTTAGGCCCACTTCACAGAAACTATGCGAACTGTACTTGCACTATATAGCATGCAAGCATATTTGTACTAGCAAGAATCTTTGAAATGTGCTTTGTAGGTGGCCACTTGCAGTAGGGAAACTTTGATGAGCCAGTGCATTCTGTAGCAGGTATAGTTCATCGACATCGAACCAAATTGTAGATTTTAATCCGAACGGGTAGAAAATTGAGCAACTTGGTATAAGTGCATCGTGGAACGTTGTGTAAACGTGGCGGAAAGTTGCGGGAACGTTTGGGAAGGCTCATTGGGAAGGTGAAGTGCTGTGTCATCCCTTTTATGTATTTGTTTGCCACGTAGTTAGGGCTCCCGACTTACCGGCTCGGGCATAGGCGCGAATTCGGCAGTATCGGCGGAGAACGTTTGCACGCGCCGAGAATGGCGTCTGGGTCTTTCCGTGCGCGCCCCATTCTTGGGGCAGTGCCATCCCCGGGCATTTGCCGGGGCAGGGGGCGAGAGGTCGCCTTTGCTGTGTTCATTTCGCTGCCGGACCCCTTATAAAAACGGCCTATAGAGAGTCTATAGAGTTCTTATACACTCTATTGACTTCCTATAGATATTTGTTTATACATAGTCTATAGGCAGAAGTATACTAAAAGGACATGGCCATAAATCTATAGATTGTCTATAGACTGTGTATAGGATTTGTATTGCCTATAGACCGTTCCCAGGGGTTCGTCAATAGAAAGTCTATAGACTTTATAGACAAAAGTCTATGGACAGTGTATAGACTGTCTAAAGAAATTTTTGCAAAGACGGAACTAGAATTGCAGCGGTAGAGAGCAGGATCTTCCCCAGGCCGGACTGCCAGCGTCATGCGCTTCCGGGACATGAACGTTTGAGTGCAGTGGGGCCGTGCGGGGGCCCAAGGACCTGCGTGTCCTAAACTCCCCTGTGTCTAATAAAGTTTCCACCACCGGGATCTCCCCGCGCGCCTGCCGCGGTAGGTAACTAGAGCGCGTGACCACAACCGCTCTCAACGCTGGCCGGATCATACTCTCACCGGCTCCGCGGAGCTACGCGGAGCCGTCTATAGGTATAGCACTACCATCGCTGCGAGCTAGACCCCCAAGGAGGTTGTGCTTACCCTTCGCCATGCCCCTCGCCCAGGCGGTGCTGTCCCGACGCATGATTGCGTTTATGGTCGGCCGCCTCGAGACGAAGGAGGAAACAGGGTTTCAACAACATCTGACTGTCAGCAGTCTATGATGTTGTCACAGTGGATACCAAGAGAAGCACTAGTGGGCTGCGTATGGTGAGGTGGTATGGCGACCTCAGTAGAATTCCTCGAATAGCGAGGGCCACACCTGTCGAAATGCACACAGCTTGAGGTCGCTGAGAGGTATTTGTCCTGTCGTGCGGCTAACTCGGCTGACGAAGATGCTGACGATAACGATGCTAATGAGGGGAGTAGGGATAACGTTTGTGGTGACTAATGATAACGATAGTGGTGGTGACGCCCCCGCCGACGATTATGATAACTATATTATGAAAACACTGCTAGAAAAGTGAGCACACTGTATAGGGAATGACCTAGGACGCTGAGCAGCCGTTCAGGTCGGCTCTGCGGTGGCCCTAGGCATCGCAAACGACTCGGACAAGTTGCCTTAATGCTCTGATCCCATGGTCGACATCACTTTGTGCCGCGAAGTCTCTATACACATCTGGTTTCAGAAGTTCCACATTCTCCATCTCACACTAGGTAGGTCAGGTTACTGTTTGTACTAGTGTAATCGTCTTTCCTCGTTCGCACTCCAACAAAAAAAAAAAAAACAATTACGTCGACCATGCGCACGGAGCAACGCTGTATCACCGCAACCATCGGACCTTTCCTAATTAGTTCCCGAACCATTCCACGGTAGCATAAGAACTGCCGCATTTCACGGCCGTTTATTGCGCGTTTAGTTGGGATATGCCTTCGCGCATATGGTACAGTTAGGTGTGATTTTGTTACCGCAGCACACGTAGCAAGCAAGAACCTGGCTGAAAGAGCTAGACACTTCGAGACAAACTAGAGTGAGACACGTCAGAACTGGAGCACCCTAACTGTCGTTTAGACGCCATAGACGTTTGTTGGAGTGGCGCAAACATGCCGTCTGGTGGAGCTTAATCGTCTCGCCTTTTTTCTGCCATAGTCACCTCTCGTTTTCAGTCTGTACCCATTCCTGATTTTTTACGGCTGATTTCCCCACATCGCGGAGTAGAAGGTCAGATGTGTGTCACTCCTGCCGGCCTCTCCCCATTTCTGCACGATGAATATGTCTCTGTACATGGAAACAAACGCTGGTTAACGACATCCTAGTCAAAATCAAGAGGAAGAAATGTGCAGGGCATGTAATGCGAAGGCAAGTTAACCGCTGGTCCTTGAGGGCGACGGAGTGGATTCCAGGAGAAGGCGAGCGTACCAGGGGGTGGCAGAAAGTTAGGTGGGCGGATGAGACTACGAAGTTTGCGGGGATACGGCGGCCGCAGCTGTCAAAGTACAGGGTTAATTGGAGAGACATGCGAGAGGTCTTTCCCCTGCAATGGGCGTAGTCAGGATGATGATGACCATGATGATTATAATGGCCCGTACGCAGAGATTGGTAGCAAAATACAGCCAACACACGTCCAGCCCACTGTGAGCTGTTGAGAAACCGGCCTACTTCTTGGTTTGGGTGACAGTGCACACAAACATGCGTTGACGGTCTTGCACATTGACTTGCAGTAACGGAAAACTGAGTGGATGGCTTTTCGCGTTTTGCGTCGCTCGCCGTAATCAGGTCATCGTCATCATCAGCCTGACTACACCCACTGCAAGGCAAAGGTCTCTCCCATGCCCCTCCCATTAACCCTGTCCTTTTCCAGCTGCGCCCACCCTATGCCTGCGAACTTCTTAATCTCATCCACCCACCTATGCTTCTGCCGCCCCCTGCTACGCTTACCTTCTCTTGGAATCCACTCCGTTACCCTTAAGGACCGGCGGTTATCTTGCCTTCAGATTACATGCCCTGCCCAAGCCCATTTCTTTCTCTTGATTTCGACTAGGATGGCATTAACCCGCGTTTGTTCCCTCACCCGCTCTGCCCTCTTCCGGTCTCTTAACGTTACACCTATCATTGTTCTTTCCATGGCCCGCTGCGTTGTCCTTAAGTGAAGCTAAACCCTTTTCGTTAGCCTCCACGTTTCTGCCCCGTACGTGAGTGCCAGTAAGATACAGCTGTTGTACACTTTTCTCTTGAGGGATATTGACAAACTTCCATTCATGACTCTGAGTGTATCAGCAAAATTAGCTCCACCCTATTCTTATACTTCTAGTTGTTTCACTGCCGTCGTGGCCGTCGTCGTCGAAAGAAAGAAGGAGAGACAGAAAGAAATGAAGAAAGAAAGAAAGAAGTAAATACAGAAAGAAAGAAGTAAATAGAGAAAGAAAGAAACAGAGAAAGAAAGAAAGAAGGAAATAAAGAAAGAAATAAAGAAAGAAAGAAAGAAATAAAGAAATAAATAAATAAAGAAATAAAGAAAGAAAGAAAGGAAGAAAGAAAGAAAGGCAAAATCTTTTCGAAAACTTCATACAGACTGGGCTCTCTTATGCTCATGGTAAATTGTCCCGACCGGATCTAAAGCATTGTTTGCACATGCTAATTATTCCTGTATCACGCTGTAATCAGAAACTGCTTGCTAATGCTCTCACCACCGAGTATTGCCTGTCCCAGGAAAAGACAGATAAAATGAGGTTGCCGACCAAGGCAATACGCAATCAGCTCCGAAAGGATCACCACTCAGCCGCGTGTTTTGTGTGACGAAAGCGCGCGACCCATCTATTTTCGTGCTTTTGCGCAACCCCGAACCTGCCGCTTGTTTCTTTACACGTTCATTTTTTCCCTTTGCTTAATTTCGCTTACTTCATCACAACATTTACGACGCGTCGATGCAACCGAGGTGTTGAAACGCAACAATCGACCTTTTCTGAGCTTTCTGGAATTACATGTGCTTGCAAAACAGTGCACACAAAAAGAAAGGCGAACTTGGAAATCCTAAGTTATTCACTTCTCTTACAAGCTTCAAGCTATTTCTCATTTTTCTCACAATTTTTAAGTTATCTACCCCTATTTCTGAAGGATTACAAGGTATTTATTTCAATTCGTCATCATCATCAGCCTGACTACGCCCACTGCAGGGCAAAGGCCTCTCCCATGTCTCTCCAATTAACCCTGTCCTTCTCCAGCTGCGCCCACCGTATGACCGCAAACTTCTTAACCTCATCCGCCCACCTAACTCTCTACCGCCTTCTGCTACACGTTACTCCCCTTGAAATCCACCCCGTTACCCTAAAGTACCAGCGGTTACCTTGCCTTCGCGTTACATGCCCATCCCAAGCCAATTTCTTCCTCTTGATTTCGACCATAGGATGACATTAACCCGCATTTGTTCCCTCACCCACTCCGCCCGGTTCTGGTCTGTTAACGTTACACCTGTCATCTTCCTTTCCATACCTCGCTGGGTTGTCCTTAACTTACGCTGAACCCTTTTCGTTAGCCTCCACGTTTCTGCCCCGTAGGTGAGCACCGTAGTTTCGAAGTAATTCACTTTCTTCGTATGTTTGCAGTGCTGCCTATTAACGCTTCTGTTTAGCGCTGTCTTTGAGCGAAACAAACTTGCTTGCAGACGTTTACACTGAAGTGCAGTCTGCTAGCGAGCTGGTAGACTGACTTCAAAGCAGCATATGCGTTCCGAGCGTGTTTCTGTAATAAATCGACGCTTACCGTACTTAGTATTGCTTCGGAATCAGGAGTCGACAAGGCTACTGTCCCGCTAGCTGTCGTAATTGGTCAGCGAGTCTTTCAATCACCGACAGGACTTAAGCGTGAGAGCTGTCGACAATGTAACGAAATGAAGCTGATCTACAAGTGCCGCGAATTCTCAAGCACCACATGCACATGGTAATGGCTGCCACGCTTCTTGTCGCTGAGTGCAGGAAATAAAAAAATTGCACGAACTCTAATCTGTTAATGTTCTGAATGAGTTGGCTAACTCTTCTCAGGCCACTGAGGCTGCTGAAAGTTTGCTTTCAAAACGCTCTCATTTGCTACCGCCTAAACTGGTGTTAAGTAAAGGAGGGAAGAAAGTAATTGAATCTATCACCCTGTGTGAACAAACAAACCAAGGCTTGCATTACCGACGGTTTAATTCGGATGTTAATTTTCTTGTACAGGCGCGCCATGTCCACTGTCTGCTTCACTTTTCTGATTCTGCGGTTGAATTACTAAGGATTTATCAAGAATAAGCCCAGTGGCTGTACGGGAAGTGCCCAGAATTTTGTTCGATCAAAATACACGAGCCCTCAGTCAAGACGAGGAGACAGCATTACGCTTCGAAATAGAGGCTGGGCTGGCTCCCATTGTTTTGGGTGCAGGAAGAAACTTCGTAACTCTTGTTCGGCACGGTGTTTGAGGAAGCAAAATTTTCATGCGATTATCACTGATATATCGATATGTAATCTTCTCAAACACAATTCGTCAACACTCAATCCGCATTTCATCACGTCTTTGGGAGCCAGGACTCAGTGCTGGAGTCGCTCCAAGCCCGCTCTGGCACCGGCACAGCTCCGACGGCAACACGTCATACGCAACGAATCCGTCACACCGGGTCGTCTGGAGAAGAATTATGCCATGAAGACTTTTATGCTTGGTTGTTGATTATGTTTCCAGCGCACAAACCGAAAGCAAAATAAGATGTCGCAGATTTGTTGACCGGTAACTCGCTGTTAAGGGCATCATTCCGATTTTCGGACAGGAAGCTCGCGAGCAGACATGAGACGGTGAGGTGATGGTTACCACTGCGATTTCGTTTTGTCTCCAAAATGTATATGGCAATGAATGTCATCGTTGGGAATGTCTATGGTCAGTATCATTGAGCGACCAACCATAAGCATAGCTGATTCTGTCGTAAATACTGCTATAGAAAAACTACGACTTTTGTACCTGTAACTTTTACTTAACCACCTTTATGGTGTTGCTTTTATTTTTGACTTCAGTGTTCTCATTTCTGGGAGTACGATTACTAGTATGCAATTCACCTATCAACTTTGATGCTTACCCGTCTAGTGGACTTATAGCCTTTAAGGTTATAATTAACCTAAATGACGTTTTCCTCATGTGAAATCTTGTTACAGAATGTCGTGTTATACCATAACCTCTTATAATTACAACAATGTGACATGCTCCGAAATCTCCTCTTTTTTTCTGTTCATGCTTGTAGAGAGTGTTGATACAGAACTTGACACATCAGATGATGTCACACCTGGAATAAAAACCGCTGTGACTGACGTCCACTGTGCCTGAGCACTCATGAATTCTTGAATCGCGCACTCTAAAGCGGTTCAACTTGCTAGATCCGAACAGGCGAATGTGTTAAATGCACCACGTTCAACTTACACGACGTCTGAACACTTGCAGTCGTTTTCCTGCCCTTCACCCCACAGGTGTCGTGCACCACACGGCACGCATTACACCCAAAGCAGTGCTCACCTGTCTGTGACGCAGCAGTATCCGACAACGCCGTCAAGAAGAAGCCGCACGCCGATGCGTCAGAATCCGACCCGCCCGGGCGCCCGCACCATCAACGGCCTGGACTCCAGCGCAGTTTGACCTTTAGCGTGCGCGCTCACCGCCAGCGTTCGTTCGTCCCAACACGGCCCTTTTTTTGCCTCTTCTCGCGGTGCAGCGGCAGTCTTTTTCACCGAGCAGACGCTTCTTCGCCACGGTGCACGGATCCTGTCGCGGACGCCACTGCCGTCGCCGCAGCCATCATCATCATCCTCGTCGTCATCGCGTCTCCTCTAACATGTCTGCTGCCAGCGTCGGCCGGACGACTGATGCTGAACGCTCGACGGGGCGCCGCAGCATGGACGAACGAAGGTGTGCCCTCTCTCTCTCAGCAACGGAGAGCCTGGGGTGCGCGCGTGCCGAGAGAGAGGGAGAGAGTGCCGGCGGAGAGCGGTGCCAGCCAGCCACCCTGCGAAACCCGAAAATGCCACCGGGTTGACAGCGCTCTCAGTGTGCAGCGGTGGAGGAGGGTATCTGGAGCGGGAGAGGGAGCGTCTGCGCCGACAGGGCGGCAGCTAAAAACAAGCGCTCCGGAGGATGCGACTGAGGGCGGGAGACGGGAAGCGAGGATGGGGTGAAAGGAGGGCGAAGAAAGCGGGGATGGTGGTGACGTCAACGGCGACGAAACCGTGACGCAACGAATGACGTTGCAGCCGTGACGTCAGCGGCCGCGTCACGAGGAGCGCGTGCCTTCACGCTGTCGTTTTCTCCTCCCGAAAGGGAGCAAACCGGGAGCTAATGGGTCGGGAAAAAAAGGAAATCGAGACGGCGTACTCACGGGACGCGCTGCTCAGGAGCTTTGCGCAAAGGCGAGAGCGCAGCATTGACAACAGATGACGCTGCGTGCGTGCGGCGGCCGAGCCAGCGGTGACACGAGCTTCACGTGATCGTGTCGCGTCATAAAGTTTTGTGTTTTATGTCCAAGAGCTGGTGGAGAAGAAAGGATTCCAGCTGCAGTTTTATGTGACTCATGTGAAGCGAGAAGCGAAAGGCCAACGTTACCCGTGCCGAGTTAACCCAAAAGTGATGTGCGGAGCTCGATCAATAAGCATAGCGTTCACGTAGCTTGAGACACGAAGTAAAATAGCTTTATCATAGCTAAAACATACTGATGTACACGCATAGCTGATTATGGGATGCGTGCTGCAGACGCGCTGCTGGCCTGCCACACTGCGTGTGCGCAGCACAGTCTAAGTACAAATACTCCAATGTGGGAGTAAAGGGAGTAAGGGAGGGAGCCTTTTTACTCCATTCTGTTTAGAGTGCAGGCGTCCGACAATCCGCCTGGGCTAAAACCCTCCAGACATGCATATGTCAGCGCGCGTGCGTAGCAGCCATCAAGTATACCGATATCCGCCTGCCCTAGTTAGCCTCCGCTATGCAACAACCCTAATATTAAAACTACAAGTCAACGGAAGCGGCTGCGGAGTTCCCAGTTTCGAACCCGGCCGCGGTAGCCGTGTGTCGAAGGAGGCGAAACGCAAAAGGCGCCCGTGTGCTGTGCGATGTCTGTGCGCGATAAAGATCCATAGCGCCGCCACGGTGGCTCAGTGGTTATGGTGCTCGGCTGCTGACCCGAAAGACACGGGCTCGATCTCGGCCGCGGGGGTCGAACTTCAATGGAGGCGAAATTCTAGAGTCCCGGAAACGAGGCTTCCAACGCTAAAGCCCGAGGTTCTCTCAACCGGGCGCCGGCGGCCTCCGATCTAGGGTTCTCACGGGAGCGCATTCATTCATTCAGCGAACTGACGCAGGCCTGCAAAGCCGAGCATCGGCTCTACCCCACACCCCGTCCTTTCCTCGACAATTATCACCAGACTCATCGGAGGCGGTTCCAAACACGCACCTTACCCTCCCCTTATACACGCTCGCGCTATCACGATGTCCACACAAACCCCTCCTGTACCCTCTGCCACCACCCCAAAGCAACTCTTGATCATATTATTTTCCTCTGCCCGGCGGATCCTCCCCCTCCCCCGCGGGGCCTGGAGCACCGTACCACTTGGGAGGCTTGGGAGACCCTACTGCGCTCCGAGGACCCGGCCAAGCAAGCCATCGCCACAGGCCGTGCTGCCAGCGTCATGAGCATCCGGGACATGAACGTTTGAGTGCAGTGGGGCCGTGCAGGGCCCAAGGACTTGAGTGTCATCAACTCCATTATTTTAAATAATGTTTTCACCACCAGAGGTCCGTGTACTTGCGGTGTCAGTGCACGTTAAAAAAGAACCCCAGGTGGACGATATTCCCGGATCCCTCCACTACGGCGTCCTGATTTGCCTGAGTTGCCTGGGGTGTTAAACCCCCATAAACCATAAACCCAACCAAAGATCCATCGGCGGCAGAAATTATTCCGGAGCCCTCCACTGCGGCACCTCTTTCTCCCTTTCTTCTTTCACTCCCTCTTTTATCCCTTCCATTAAGGCGCGGTTGAGCTGTCTAACGAGATGTGAGACAGCCACTGGGCTATTTCTGTTGCTCAGAAAGCATTAATTTTTTTTAACTATGAGTGTAACGAGATAAGGCAGCGGGCGTTGACGTAGAATGTGAGTTGTGCTAAGAGCAGTGCCATATGGAACAACGGCCCGTGGAAGATCGTGACGTGGCGTGGCACATTTTAAAAATGTGCATTGCGAGAAGCCAACTTTGCGAGCTATAAAATGTGTATTTTTGACGTTAAAATATTTCGAACTGCAATGTCGATAAAGAAAATTTAAAAACTTGACTCAGCTTTTATGTTGACAGCCTTCAATTTCTTAATAATTTGTTCTCTAAAATAAACAGTAAAAAAGTTTATGAATAAATTTTAGTTGATTATTCGTTTAATCGGTAAGCTCTGCCACGTACATAATGTCCGCCTTGCTGTACAATCCACCTTCACAGACCGCACCAACGTATATCTCATAGGGTTTAAAATAACGATCTGTAAACAGTTAAAAAAAACGGTATAGCTGTTGCAACTGAGGTTCATCATAACGCTGATTTTGAATAGAAATAAGCGGACAGTAATCGTTTTAACGACTATTTCCAGAACCACCGCACCTAGCGGCCGTTTCTGATAACTCCGACAATACCGGATGTGACGTCACTCCTACCGGACTCGCCTGGACCACCTGGACCTAGCCCTTACCCACACCAGCCGATTGCCGCACCGCCTCCACCAACAAAGGCGTTTGATGTGCGCATGCGATGTTGCGTGGCCCGTTTTGTTCGTGTGTGGTATCGATCCAAGATTAACGGTTCGCAATTCGTGCTTATCGGTGGTGACGTGTGCCGCGCATCAGCGTGGCTGAGTTAGGCCTACCATGATAAAGAAATGGTACGAATGTTCGAGTACGTGCATCTAATAGCGCAGAATGCTATCTGGTTTTGATACACCATCCATTCATATCTCCTTCAACTCTCCTACTGTATGCACGTGGCACCGATTGTGGCTCAGCTTGAACCAGTGGGCGGGCCCGTGCATTTTCCTTTTCATTATTCCTTCAGTCGCAGCAACAACACACACCATCCATTTGAGAGATGCTACACAAGGTTTCTTCGCCATTTTCTGAATATCTGAGGTTCTTTAACGTGAAGTGGCCGCTGTTGCATTTGGGTTGCAAGCCCCAAGGGTAGCGTTGGCCTGGCGGCCTGGGGCAAAGCTGGAAACATCCGAAGGTCCCGGCAAAGGATGAGTCGACTGGCAACAGAACAACTTGTTTATTCTGGCATCGCAAAAGAGCAGCCGGTCAGGGCGACCACGTTACTCGAAGGAAGGAATCGAAGGCTCTCGTTGGCGTCCGGGGCAGCTCGCTTTATACCCACGGAGTCGAGGGCAAGAGGGAACGGCTTGGGAAGAGGCGTCCGATACGGCGACGCTTGAACATGTCCAGACGTGACGGGCGCGTCAGCCAGGCCGGCGCCGGTCAGACCTCCTCGCCTCCCAGTTGGGGAGCTCCTCTCCCCGGCTGCCGCGCTTTGACAAGCGTGGGCAGCAGCATGCACACACACACACACGCACGCACGACGACACGTGGCACTGAAACCTGTCTGGACGCGCTTGGCGGGAGGCGTTGCGGCCGCGATGAACGAAGCCGCGGCGTCCGTTGCATCCGCGCCGGCTATACCGCGCGTCGAAGGCGAGACGTAACAGACCGCCCCGCCGGGAGAAGGAGATCCCGATGGTCAGGGGACTGCATCCGCTGTCCAGAGGGATGTCGCTCGATGATGCTCGTAAACGAAACCGGTCGTCCCTCGACGTTGCTTGAGCGCAGCGCACAGAGAAGGCCTCGTTCTCAGGTTCAGGATCACACAGGGCACTGCAAAGTCACTTCAGGAGAGTTGCCATTTTTGTGCTCGTTCCCAGCAAGCGTTAGAACTACGCCGAAACGCAACCGCTCAGTCAGCAAGCACGAGACAACCCTCACTAAGCTCTGCCAGGCTCTTTCCCCTTTTATACTACTGCCTAGTTCCTTACAGTAGTCAAGCAGCACTCAGAACGCGTCCACAAATTGGAAAATTGCACTAGAAAGCACATAATCACTTTGAAACACTAAACAAAAGCAATATGTTAAAAATCCTGCCTCAGGAAGAAAACATCAGTAACCAACAACTTTGAGGCGGATTCCTACGTTAGGGGCTTCGACTTAAGCCATCGGCGTTACCGTTGAGACTCCCCTTTTTGTAACGCACCTCAAAGGAATATTGTTGCAAAGCGAGGCTCCAGCGCAGGAGGCGGCCATTTTTGGGAGATATGGTCTGCAGCCATTGGAGAGGGCAGTGATCCGTCTCAATGATAAACCTCGAGCCGGCTAGGTAGCATGACAATTTCTGAACGGCCCACACGAGACACGCACACTCTTTCTCAGTGGCGCTGTACGCCTGCTCACGACAGGTCAGCTTACGACTAGCATACAGGACGGGGTGTTCCACTTCTCCATTGTCCCTTTGGCACAGTACAACGCCCATGCCTCGCTCACTAGCATCGCACTGAACAACGAACCCTTTTGTGTAGTCTGGCGATCGTAGCACAGGCTGGCTTGTTAGGGCGCTCTTTAGGGCGCTGAAAGCTCTTTCCTTGGTCTCGCTCCAGACGACTGTTTGGGGCTCTGTTTTTCTTAGAGCATCCGTCAGGGGAGCCGCGATATCGGAGTACCTGGGGATGTACCTCTGATAGTAGCCGGCGACACCTAAGAACGACCGAATATCGGTCTTCGTGCGCGGTTGCGGGAAGTCTCGCACAGCGGCCACCTTTATTTCAGAGGGGCGGCGACGACCCTGTCCAATCACGTGACCGAGGTATACAACCTCGGCCTGTGCTAATTGGCACTTGGGAGCTTTGACTGTCAAGCCCGCTTCGCGCAGGCGGGTTAGCACTGCCCGCAAGTGTGCCATATGCTCAGACCAGGATGCGGAGAATATCGCTACGTCGTCTAAATACGGTAAAGCGAATTCTTCCTGTCCTCGCAACACTTTGTCCATGAGGCTTGAAAAGCAGTATGGCGCGTTCTTCAAACCAAAACTCAAAACTTTAGGACGGAATGTTCCCATTGGTGAAATGAACGCCGCATACCTACTAGCCTCTTCTGTAAGTGGAACCTGCCAATAACCCCTGACAAGATCTAGGGTGGAAATAAACTGAGCGCTACTAACTTTCTCAAGGCGCTCCTCGATGTTAGGGATCGGATAAATTTGATCCTTAGTAATGGAATTAAGCCTGCGGTAGTCGACGCAAGGACGAGGTTCCTTGCCCGGTACCTCAACTAAAATCAAAGGGGAGGTATAATCACTCTCACCCGCCTCAATAACACCGAGCTGTAGCATTTTCTTTACCTCAGCCTCCATAATATCGCGCTGGCGGGGTGACACCCGGTACGCCTTGGATCGTACTGGCTCTGGCGAGGTAAGTTCTATATCATGAGTAAGGACAGAAGTCCTACCAGGCCTCTCAGAGAACTGACCTTGAAACTCTTGTAAGAGTTGGTGTAGTTCGGTTCTCTGCTCAGCTGACAGCGGTGCTTTAATGATTAAGTCACTAATGACCTGATCAGTGTCTTCCCTGTTCGTCACTGAGCCTAGTCCCGGAAGCTCGACCGGAAGCTCTTCTAACTTTCCCTTGTCGGGCATTTCCTCTCCAGTACCTGGTGCCTTCAATGCTACAGGCTCAATTTTATCCAGTTCTGACGTGCTCGGAATATCAGCTTGCTGCGCCTCCGACCCTTTTTCATTGTTCGACAACGTCGGCCCCGCAACCACCGCCTTTGCAGCGAGCTCCCGAACTCTCGGTCTGGTTAAGGCCTGAACGCTAGCCTCACCAAACAAAAGCCCCTTCTCGCGCAGGAGGTGATCGGACCTGTTCGAAAATAGGTACGGGTACTGGGGGGGCAGCATAGATGACACTACGGCCTCCGTCTCAAGTGCTCCGAAAGGTCCTTCAATAAGCACTTTTGCTACGGGCAGACACACGCTATGAGCTTCCACGGCTTGCTTGATCCATGCGCACTCGCCCGTGAACATATCGGGTTCTACGTAAGAGGGGTGAACTACATCCATTGTAGCTGCGGAATCACGAAGCACTCGGCACTCTTTCCCGTTCACGAGGAAGTCTCGCATGTAAGGCTCGAGAAGCTTCATGTTCTCGTCAGTGCTACATAATGACAAACACACGACTTCTCTTTTTGTTTCTGGACACTGCGCCGAAAAGTGACCCGGCTTCTGGCACGTATAACACACGCGCGCTTGCCTCCTCTCGAACCGCTTTCTGCGTTCGGCTTCGGCTGCCGCCGTCTCCTTAC
This sequence comes from Amblyomma americanum, assembly GCA_030143305.2. Lineage (NCBI taxonomy): Eukaryota > Metazoa > Arthropoda > Arachnida > Ixodida > Ixodidae > Amblyomma > Amblyomma americanum. The sequence continues at coordinate 69,748 of JARKHS020035153.1, read as the reverse complement.
GTTCGGTCGGACTGCTTTCACTCGCATCCGCACTACGCGTGTCCCCCCTTGCTCTCATGGGTGCGAACTTCGGCCTCTCAGACTTGGAGCCAAATTCACCCTTTTGACCGTCCTTAGCTCCGCGAGCCCGACGCGTCACAAACTCCTCGGCTAGCTCGGCGGCTTTAGCCACTGTACTAACGTCTGGCCTATCCAAGACCCAGTACCGCACGTTCTCAGGTAACCGACTATAAAACTGTTCCAGCCCGAAACATTGCAGAATTTTCTCGTGGTCACCAAACGCTTTCTCTTCTTTGAGCCACTCCTGCATGTTTGACATAAGCCTGTAGGCAAACTCTGTATATGACTCATTTCTGCCTTTTTCATTTTCCCGAAACTTCCGACGGAACGCCTCCGCTGACAGCCTGTACTTTTTTAGCAGACTTGATTTCACTTGGTCGAAATCCTCTGCCTCCTCTCTCTTCAAGCGAGCGACTACGTCGGCCGCCTCGCCGGGTAACAAAGTGAGCAAGCGCTGTGGCCACGTTTCCCGAGAGAACCCCTGCTTCTCGCACATTCGCTCAAAGTTAACCAGGAACAAACCAATGTCCTCTCCAAGCTTAAACGGCCGCATCAGGTCAGTCATTTTGAACGATACCCGTTCTCCTGCACCGTGTGCCTGACTTCCATTACGAGCGCGTTCCATCTCTACCTCGAGACGCTTCATTTCCAAAGCGTGTTGACGGTCGCGCTCTTCTTTCTCTTTCTCTTTTTGTTCTTTACGTTCTCGCTCCTCTTTCTCTTTTTGTTCTTTACGTTCGCGCTCGTCTTTCTCTTTTTGCTCTTTACGTTCGCGCTCGTTTTTCTCTTTTTCTTTTTGTTCCCTCTCCTCAATGGTCTCAAGGCATTCCGACAGCTCGTCATCCTCAGCCTCCAACTCAAGAATAGCCCTTAGCAGTTCTGGTTTTCTGAGTTTGTCTGAGACATCCAGACCCAACTCTCTTGCAAGCTCCAGCAATTTCGGTTTGCGCAACGACTTCAAATCCATGGCTGCTCCGAATGCTGCTTTCTCTACTGCCTACTATTGTCTTGCCGCAAACTAACCCGGCAGCAACGACAACCACAATTACCAGCTCTGTTTCTGACACTAACAAAAGCCTGGCAAAACTCAGAAGAAGAAAGTCCCGCACTCACCAAACCTTGCAGCCAAGAATTCAGCGCAGTCGTTCCGCTGCAGGCAACCAGTCATCACACAGGGCTCGTTGCACTGCTCCCGGATGGTCGTTGTGCTGCTCAGCATACAGTTGAACGCATATCTTCGCTGCTGGCCTCCGTTGTCGGGATCCCACCGCTGGCAACCAGTTGTTGCATTTGGGTTGCAAGCCCCAAGGGTAGCGTTGGCCTGGCGGCCTGGGGCAAAGCTGGAAACATCCGAAGGTCCCGGCAAAGGATGAGTCGACTGGCAACAGAACAACTTGTTTATTCTGGCATCGCAAAAGAGCAGCCGGTCAGGGCGACCACGTTACTCGAAGGAAGGAATCGAAGGCTCTCGTTGGCGTCCGGGGCAGCTCGCTTTATACCCACGGAGTCGAGGGCAAGAGGGAACGGCTTGGGAAGAGGCGTCCGATACGGCGACGCTTGAACATGTCCAGACGTGACGGGCGCGTCAGCCAGGCCGGCGCCGGTCAGACCTCCTCGCCTCCCAGTTGGGGAGCTCCTCTCCCCGGCTGCCGCGCTTTGACAAGCGTGGGCAGCAGCATGCACACACACACACACGCACGCACGACGACACGTGGCACTGAAACCTGTCTGGACGCGCTTGGCGGGAGGCGTTGCGGCCGCGATGAACGAAGCCGCGGCGTCCGTTGCATCCGCGCCGGCTATACCGCGCGTCGAAGGCGAGACGTAACACCGCGCACAGCACAAGGGCGACTTTGCATTCCACGCCTCCATCGAAATTCGGCGCACGTGGCCGGGATTCGAACCGGCGACTTTCGGCTCAGCAGCCGAACGCAATGATCACAGAACCATCGCGGCTAGGCCTGTGTGGATATTCGATGATTTCGAATATTCGGCCTAATGGTAAAGTATTCGACATTCGATTCGACCCGAATGTTCGGTATCCGAAATCTCGAAATACTCGTCTCAAGCGAATACCGTTTCTGACACGCTTGCTTTGTGCGGTCTCCGATGCCTGGCGCGGGGTGGCGCAGGGCACGCATGCTCGCAGTGCCTATCGCTATGCAGGTGTCCATGGAGTCGGGTCTTAAAAGCAGTTGGAGGCACCACAAATAGGTTACACACCCCCGAAATATGTCGGCTTCGCGTGGAGGGTCGACTGCCCCAATTTTCGATGATCATTTTTGTAGAAAGTCGAAAGTCTTCTTACTGTCCCCTCACCTCTATCATTTCACTTCTTCAAACTGCCTGCTGTCCTTTATTTCCACTGCCCCAGCTCAGGTGCCGCAGCCGCAGTGATAGCAGATGCCATGGTTAGCAAAGATCTTTTACCTTCCTTTTTGATTTAGTTTCATTAAACACTTACTTACTCATGCGCGTGAACAAGCTTTAATTCACGCATAGTATTTTTGTTTTCCTATAACGGCCTTGTTTTGTTAGAAAAAGACATTTTGAAGGTGTCCGTTGTGCCGTTCAATCTTTTTGTGTACCAGGAGTATTCGAAGAAACTTACTATTCACTTCTAACCAAAAACGACTATTCGAATAGGCATAATCGCGGTTGATACAGTGAGTGGAAGATATGCACTTGCGAATCGTTACTGGCATCGCCCCTGAGTTAAATCTTATCGCTGTCTAGTAAGAAGATGTATACTAGTGCGTGACTATAACTACACCTGGATGGTGGTATAGAATGGAAAGGATAAGTTCGCACTTCCATGCCGCACAATAAATGGAAGAAATACACCATGAGTAATCGTAATTATAGTAACTTCGCAAAGTTCGTGCGTGCGTTGCCGGTTATTATGAAGGCAAATTTTCTAAAGCCGAGTGTTTGCGGAATGAACTTCGCGATCGTAGAAAATGCTGCTCAGAGACGGTATACAAGAACAAAGGTAAGCATCGCCTCCTCTAGGAAGATGCCTGCCGTGTGAGCCAAAAACCTGCTGCCCTTACCTTTCCCTTTTTCCTCCTTTCCACTTGAGGTAGTAGCTAGCGATCCTTATGGCGGCCGATTGCAATTTATGCGCGCATGCGCACATCACCGCGCAGTCGTGGCGCGCCCGCGCCGTAACAGACGACGTCTCTGCGCCAGACGGCACCTTCCGCGCGTTTTCGACTGTTTAAGCAAACGAAAACAAAAGCGATACGTGCAAAAAACTAAAATTTCATTGCAAGTGGCCGGAACACAACGACTTCGCTCAAATACAATTGAATAGACGGGTCGCGCCGTGCTTGTCGAGCATAAAAATTATCGAGGGGCGTTAGTCGAGCAGCTAGAGCAGCGCCGCCGATGCCCGCTGCTGGCTGCTACCGCCGCGGCACCTCACCACCCTGACCAGCCTCCCGCATTGGCGCAGATAGGGAAGTAGCTAGCGCCATCTCTTAACAACCGTCCACAACTTAGGGCACGGCAGCTACAATGGGAGAGCGAGCGACGCCGCAGGCATCTTTCTAGAGGAGGCAATGGTTTAAGAGAGGCCGTTACGTCATACTTTTTGCAGACGGAGTTTGCACGTAAGCCCTTGTTCCGTAGTGAATTCTGTTAATTTCCTGGCACCTACAGCGAAACTGAATTATTGTGCGGTACTGAGTGAAATACTGTGTGATTATTTGCGTTCGTGGTGAAGAAGCGCTATGATGAGCGTGCACTTGGCAGGGATTTGAAGTATACAGGTGATTCATATCCCACTAAATGTTGGGAACTGCTTTCACAATGGAGAAATCTGTAGCTCTAGATCTATATATCTCTTGCAAATACGAAGTGAATGCTTCCTGGAACATTTACCCTACTTGCGTTCTACTAAGCGCTAAAAACTGCGAATGTGCAGTTATGTTGATGCTATGCATGATTTTGTGCATGTAGATGCTATGTGCCATTATACTGTCCTCTTATCATATACCAGAGAAGATAGTGCTGTATGCCACATGTCATGGTCTTTGCGAAATTCCGTTCGCAAAATCGCGCATTCCCAGATGCTATTTGTATTTATGTGTTAGGAGCAGAGCAGTCGTTAATGAGGCCAGTTTTTTTTTAAATCTTCCTGGGTAATGTCTTCGAGCAAGTGCTTGCTTGAACGTTTCCTGTGACTATAAGATCACCAACGGCTATCGTCTTTACGTAATGCTGTCTATTTGCGCTTCAAAGGAAAATGAAAAAAAAATGGCGGTGGTTTAGCTCTGGTTAAACCTGGAGTGACGCGGTAGCTACAGCTGGCCGAGTGGAACTTGCTCAGTTGAACTGCAAAGTCAGTCTTTGGCCGCACCGTTTCGCTGGGCGTTCTTTCTTCATCTTCGTCCCACTTGACACGGCGCATGCGCACAGCTGTGGCAGCTCGGTTTCGCCGGCGCGCCGCGGGAAGCAGCAGCTGCTCCGCACCACGTGACCAACCACGTGACAGCGTGGCGGCGCCGCCGCTCTGAGGGCTCGAAATGCTACCGGAATGTAGCTATCGCTACAAAACACACACACATTCACCGTCAGCGTTCACGGTGCTGTAGTCGCACAAGTTTTTTTTTTTTTGGTTCAAGGAAATGAACTGACGATTTGAACACAATCATGATTCTTTTTGACGACGTCAGGTATATTTTAGCAGAGCATTAGACAACAAAAACACAGCTATACTATCGAGTCGCATTCTGGTACGATTTTCCATAACGGCAAGTTAATTAGTCCTGCAGGTCTTATAGTCAAGAAAAAAACGGGGAAGGGGCGGAACTTTATATTCTCTAGACCCTTTTGTGCACAACTCCTGCTTCAAACTATTTACCAATAAAAAAACTAAATTATTTCTTGCTGCTTAATTGATTTTAAGTAACATACATTCTTAGACCCCTGTCTGGAACTATTTCCTGTATTCAGTGCCTTCCCTTTTTCGATCAGTTGCCTTGCGATTAACTATTAAAACCACATTTTGTTTATGGGGGTAAATAAACGCTAAGCCTAGACAGCAAAATGTAATGACTAACCATAAAGCTAGGAGTCAACCACGGACGCATTTAAGGGGAGGGAGGGGGTGTTGCCGCAGGGAGACTTCTTTTTTTTTTGGGGGGGGGGGGGGGGGGGACCACATTGACCCCCATTTTTTCGGCGAAAAATGTTCTAGAAATGCATTGTGCACATAGAACAGCACCCCCCCCCCCCCCCTTCCTGCTCGCACGCACACACGCGCACACACACCGCCCCTTCACTAATTGCTGACAAATTCGCCCCTGAATTAACTGACGGCGATATATGCATCGTCCACAAAAATATATTCGCATTTGCGACGAATTAATACTCACATGATGCCTTTCGTCCATGCAACCGCGACCTCGGTAGCGACCAGCGTATCCAGCAAGGTATGTTGGTACTTTTCGTTGGCTATGAAGCTTCTGCGTAGCACTGTGGCATGCAGAGCCTTCTACATTGACCGCGCCGAGGCGCAGCATCGATTTTCGCGCCTTTGATATGAAGCCACAAATCAGTGTCATTTGCAAGCCCGTGTCACCAGGAGGTACTGATATTTTTTTTTTTGTATTTTACGCGGTCAAACCCTCAAGCGCGCTACGAATGTTCTCATCTTGTGCCTAAAAAGGCGCAGTTTGTGTCAGAAAAAAAAATATTCTGCCGTGTGATTTAAATTTCGCACAAACAAATGACTCATATGCATAGAGCCGCCCGCGGTGTTAAGGGCTAGATGTGGGATTAGGGACATTTAGAACAGGGTAACTCTATCGGTTATGGGATATATGGAAATAGCGGTGGGGGGGGGGGGGGGGGGGGTAGTGCGCAGGCGCAGGACAATAATCGGAAGGAGGTGCGTTATTGTCCTCCCCCCCCCCCCCCCGCTATTCTTTTAAGTCCCTAACAGATAGCGTCACCCTACTCTAAAGGTCTCTATTATAAATCGATTTGGCACTGAGGGCTGTAGCGCACACACTTTTATATGACCTTGGGGACATTTGTCAGACGGAGCTCTGGGCGATTTACTAACTTCTTAAGCACAATTTTAAAAGTTTCTAAATATAAATCGAGCATGCTCTTTATTTGCTCACATGCAGAGTAAGCGTCATCATTTTCATTCACCACCATCACCACGCCAAGGTGCGATCAGTGGGATCCAGCGCCTGAAGCCTGAGCGCTTCCGAGCTGGAAATTGAAAATTGGTTGTTGGGGAAAGGTAATGGCCCAGTATCTCACCCTAAGGGAAGGGTTAAAGGTGAAAGAAGAAAGGAAGAAAGAGGTGCCGTAGTGGAGGGCTCCGGATTAATTTCGACCACCGTGGGATCTTGAACGCCTAACCACCAAGCTTCCACCGTGCTCTCGATCACCGCGACGGGTTCCGAGCTAGTAATAATTGTTTTTTTGGTGGAAAGGAAATGGCGCAGTATCTGTCTCATATATCGTTGGACACCTGAACCGCGCCGTAAGGGAAGGGATAAAGGAGGGAGTGAAAGAAGAGAGGAACAAATAGGTCCGTAGTGGAGGGCTCCGGAATAATTTCGACCACCTGGGGATCTTTAACGTGCACTGACATCGCACAGCACACGGGCGCCTTGGCGTTTTTCCTCCATAAAAACGCAGCCGCCGCGGTCGGGTTCGAACCCGGCCGCGGCGGCTGCGTTTTTATGGAGGAAGTCAAAACCGAAACTGCATTTGTCTTCAATCCAATCCGAGTCGTGCTTGCATCCATAAGCTGCCGCCGGATTAGCCGGTTCATTCGCGCCAAAAATTTCCAGGTGTTTGCTGAGACAGTTCGCGCACTCCCCTCGTTGTAACGTTCGGCGCACGGTTCGGCGTAACTTAGCACTACAGAATGGGGCTTCTCGCGGACTGTGAGGAGCTGTTCGGGACGTCCGATCTGTACAAGCTCCTCGGCGTGCCCAAGGAAGCGTCCGAAGCAGCCGTCAAAAAGGCCTACCGACGCCTGTCACTGCTCGTTCACCCGGACCGCGCTGAAGAAGCCCAAAAAGATGCGGCCACTCGCAAGTTCCAAGTTCTTTCCAAGGTGCACGTGGTGCTGAGTGACAGCGACAGGCGTGCTGCGTATGACGACACTGGTTGCGTTGACGAAGACGACGACTTGGCCAGTGACCGCGACTGGACGTCGTACTGGCGCCTCCTGTTTCCGAAGATCACAAAAGCCGACATAGAAAAGTAAGTGCCGCCAATTGTGACTCAGGGTGACTGGAAGGAAGAGCGCTTTCAGTAGCTCGCCGACGTTGGAGCCTTGTAGCAAGGGCGTTTTCCGCCCCGTTTACAAGGATTGCAGCAGTTCATAAGCAAGCACGTTGGTGCTTTTTTTTTCTGTAAATACTTTAACAGTGCTAAAGCCACGTGTACGTTTGCCACTTCTATTGGGATTGTAAATATAAAGGTCCGATTCCTTTGCTCTCGTCTTCAAGGTTTAGTGCATCGTTGTTTGTCTGGTGGCGACGCCAGACTATCATAAATTTGTCCCCAAATCCCTTCTGCAGCGGCTGCATTTCGATGGAGGAATGCAATAACGACCGTTGGCTGTGCCATTCTAGCGCGCGACGGAGACTGGAAATCTCACCTACTACCAAAAATACAACAAAGCATTCATCAGTCAGCAAAAAAAGTTTTATGTGCTGTGATGTGTTTTGTTTAGTGAGAAACAGTAAAGCTGCATGTGTTCTGCAGCTGAAGGCAGAAACGTCATGTTTTTTCAGCTTGGATGCCTTGTCATGTCTGATCGGTTGTCACAAAGGAATGCCTTTTGTTTCGTTTTCACTGCATCGAATTCAGTTCTCTTCATTTCTTGGCAGATACCTGGACAAGTACCGAGGCTCCAAGGATGAGGAAGCCGACCTGAAAGCCCACTATGAGCGCTTTGAAGGTGACTTTGATGCCATCAGTGAACACCTTATTGGCTACGAGTTTGAAGAGGAAGACCGTTACCGGGAGATCTTGAACAGGCTCATCAAAACCGGTGAGGTGAAGCCTTACCCCAAGTTTACCAAAGAGACCAAGAAGTCACGGAATGCACGGAGAAACAAGTGCATGAAGGAAGCCGAAGAAGCTGAAGAGATGAAGGCGGAGCTGGGATTGGATGATGGTAAAGAGTCGCTGCTCAGTGCGATCGCCAAGAGGCAGAAGTCTAGGGAAGCAGACTTTGGAGATATGATAGCTAGCCTGGAAGCCAAGTACTGCAAGCCAAAGAAGAAGAAGACCAAGTGATAAGCTTTTGATACATTTGTATGAAAGAAAGTGCCAGGACGACAGCAGAGATGCAAAACCCGGTTAATGTTTTACACCCCGACGCTTTCCGTTATGTTGTTGTGGTTTCACCGGTTTGTTTGCATGGCACGGTGTGTTTTCCGAGTGTGAAATTCACCTGCATGCAGTGTTTTTCTCTGTGCCCTGTGCTATGACCGTGCTGTGTTTCTAGGTCAAGAAACTGAACTGCTCGAGGAGGTGTTCGTATTGCTGTATACTCATCATGGCATCTCTTGTTTTTACTGGCCTGCATAGTTTGACCTAGTGATATAAGTGTTACTATGCTGGCTTGAAAATTGCTGGATGGTTTTTGTGGACCATGAACCAAATGACAGCTTGATTTTTGTTTGATTCCTGTGTCAAGAAGTAATGCCAGGAGAAAAGGGTGGATTTGGTACAAACTTGTACCATAGTTCCTTTGACCACAACATTCTGAAAAGGGCCTGTGTGTGGCATATTATACCTGTGTTTGGTTTTTGAGACGTGAGTACAGAGTTGTACAAACTGAAAATTGCAGCCATGCACTGCACACGAGGAAAGGAAATAAACCCTTTGCCGCCCACCCTGTTTGGCTGTGCTTCTCCCCTCTCTCTTCGACAGCATGTGCAGTGTGCTTCCGAAAAGACCTTAGTAATTTTCTGAAATATTTGAGGCAAAAATAGCTTTTCAGTTGTAGTATTACCAATGCTGGCGGACTCCAAAGAACCGGTGAATCATCTTCATTAGTAGGCTGGTTGACTAGTTTCTAGCAATTAATTTTTTAACTAATAGAGTTCAGCACTTGGTTACAATTAGTAACAGCCACATCAGCTTTTAGGTTTTGGCAACTGCAATTACAGTTAGTGTTGTGGCTCAGCAAATTTGAGCAATTTCTCCTGCAGTTCGAAAATCAAGTATCTGTGACTAGTGGTGAGCAATGCCAATTGAGTCTCGTCACTCAGTGGCGTATGTGCTATGTGACATTCAGTGCAGTGAAGAGAGGCAAGCACCGATGCGTAGATGGGACAGGAAAGTCTTCAGGCATGTGTGTGACAGAGCAACGCAACTTGGGTATAGTTTGCCACAGGCATGCAATTTTCAGAATGCAGAAGCGAAAATTTGCTGAGCCACAGCATTGACTAATCGCTTCAAAATTCTAAAAACTGAAAGGGCTATTACTAACAGCCTGCTACAGCTCTCTTCATTGAAACAAGGTGCCTAAATTTTAATACTTAAAATGTTGATTACTAGAAACTGTTAGCCAGCTTACTGGTCTTATACTGCAGAAGGCACGTTTTTACCCCAGGAAACTTATTTATGAAAATATGGCAAAAGCACTGTTTGCTGACCAATGTTTTGACAAGGAAGACTTTATCCAGACAAATGCAGATATGCTTATTGAAACTGTTATGGACTGATACTGCTCTGCTGTTCTCTTCATTTTGTGCTGTCAAGCTTTCCCCTTTCCCTGCTCTTAAAGTACTGAAATGACGTATTTTTCAAGCCATCTTATGCCTTTCACTCTCCAGCTGTACTTGCAGTTGCAGTGCTGAGGCAAATTAGGTTCATAGGTTCATATTCGTGTATGTTAACAGAGAGTACTTGGGCTGGTTTGTGCAGATTCACGAGCACGGTGAGAAAACAGTGCAATGACACAGGACATGAGAACACAGTGCTCCGCGTTGCTCCCTCTTGTGTATACCTACACCAGCTTTCAAGCATAACTGGCATAGCTGTTGCAGCTTTATCGACACTGTTTGTGCTGAAATACTCTGAAAAGATAGTCAGTTTTCAAGCATTTCCTGCCAAGAAGCACATTTTGAGAACCCGGTAAATTTTTTGGTGGTGCTTTACAGCCCAGCTGGCTTGTTGCATGGAGCAGCTCTTTGTAACTTGATGCTAGATGCAGCTTCAATAAAAGTAGCGTAGTCACCTTTATTCTCGTCGGTGAATCTGCCATGTCTGGTGTGCGATCAGGAGAGCCGGGCAAATTGTGCCAGGTATTCAATAATCAAGAAAACCGCATAAAATTCACCTCATTGACTGGCTTAGTTTTCTACATTTGGTGGCCACCACATATGACAAAACAAAGCCAAGAATGCAACTTGCCTTCTCTGGTTTGGGTGAGCTGACTTCCATGATTTATGTACTGTACTGACTTCCACACGAAACACTTTTTTTACAAAAACTTGCCAGAACCTGGGGCACCTTGATTACGTGGAGTAACACATTAGCGAAATTTTATATCTTGAGTAGAATGCGAGAGCATTAGAGATGCCGCCCACGCAAGTACTTGTACTTTTTTCATAGATCGCAGGGAGTACTCATACCACTACTGATGCAGTGGTTAAGCAATGCGCCACTGCCCTGGCATTCAAACACTGCCATCGGTTGGGCTCGCGAGACCCAGATTTCTCTTCCCAAGAGGCTCATTTTCGCAGGTAGTTCTTCGGGAGGCTGTCTGTATCTCAACCAATCAGCTGATGCGCAACGCCACTGCGGGTGGGTAACAATTGCTTTCAATTTATTTGAACTAACCTCATTTCCACCCGTCCACACCAGGTTTTCTCGTGATTGGGACCTCTAATGTCATCGCATTAATAAAAATTATATTGTGGGGTTTAAGATCCCAAAGCGATGCCTGGGCTATAAGGAACTCTGCAGCAGAGGGCTCCAGATTCATTTAGTTCACTTGGGGTTCGTTAATGCGCACTGACATGCATAGTGCACTGTTTTGTATTTTGCGTCTATCATGATACAGCTGCCATAGTCATGATCAAGCCTGTGGCCTTTGGATCACCAGTCGAGCGTCAAAGCCACAAAGCCCCCACAAACCATGTACCGATGTGTGGGTTCATTGCACAACTAAATGTGGCATTTACCAAACAAGCTAGTGCATTGGGCAAGTGTGCAGCATCTACAGAGTAAAAGAACTGTCTCACATTATTTGTATTTCTGTACGTGTTCACTGAAAAATGTTTTTACATGTGGCCTCTGAACGTGCCTTACCTAATGCTAAATGGGCCAAGGAAGCCATTCCCACTATGAGGGCCTGGTTTTTAAGGCACTTCACATGCCACCGTGCCATAAAAGAAACTCTCCAGACCTCGAGTTGCTTTGTCAAAATCAAATACAAAGATGCTGTGCCATTGCGACTAGCTATTGGAGATAAATTGCCAGCCAGTCATGTATGTCGCCCTCATGTGCCACTGAAAATCGGGCATACATCATATTATGCCAGGCATTCCAAATGGCCATAGGAAATTTTTAAAATCGACACCTCCAAAGTTTTTTGGCAACTCCGGCATAGCTCTTGTGAGCGAGTTCTCATTTGCTTGTTTTGCAGCATGAGCACTTTAAAAGGCTTAAAATGTGATGATTTATTGATCTGATTATGAGAGGAATGGGTCAAAAGAAGTATACAACCGAGACCCTGAAAAAAAGAGTAGAGTTGGTGTAGACATGAAAGAAATCCCATAATATTCTGTGAAGGTGGAAATTTTTTCCGTGCCGTCCTGGCAAACTCCCTACAAAAATTTGAACATTTGCTCTCAACTGGATAATAACTGGCACCTGAAGGGGACATGTTGACCTTGCAGCCATATCAGTAGTCTCACAAGCTGCAGGCAGGAAGGTCACTGATTGGCGAATGTCGCTTGCATTCGCATAATGCCTGCCTACACTAGTAGTGTAATGGCCGTGAGTAGGCGAGGGCACTTTCATGTGTATGCCTGAAAACTCACGAGGCCAATGGCAGACTGCTAGATACATTCAGGGGATAAGTTAATGTCATGAAGCGTGAGAACAAACATCTCGACACACTCGGACAGCATTGAAAAGGCAGTGACACAGCTGTGAGCCACGAACTAGACATGTTGCCAAACACATGGGGAGACGGGGTAAGCCAACGTCTGCCCATGCTGGTAAATAAACGTTCGCCTTTACCCTGCATCGCAGCTTGCAGTGTCACCTATTTGAATACGGGTGAATAATAAGGGTTAGGTCAGGTTATCTATGCAGTGTTTATCATCCAGAAGCTGCACGTGTTTGAGATCACAGCGGAGCACTCTAGACTAACGTCGACCACTTGGCGCTCTTCAATCTGTACCGACATTGCACAGCACATGGGCAGTTTCGTATACTGACTTCACTGGAATGCGGCCCCCAAAGCCCAAATCTGATCCCACGACATTGGGCTCAGTAGCGACTGCAGCAGCGGATAGGCCAATCATGAATGACCAGTTGCAGTTCTCCAGAACCACCAGTTCCTGAAAATGCTTTCCCAAAACCTTTCAAGCACGGAAACATATGCAGATGTTTGTTTATGCAGCCCCAAGGACGTGTACAGGTAGCAAGCATGTGGCAACATGCTTCTTTGGTACCGTAGTGGTTGTAACTGGAAAATGAATGCATGCTCAGGAAAGGGCACCTTTCTTGCGACCTTTATTCTGTGGAGCACAATTTATTTCTAATTCATCACTGTCATTCACTCAGTACTGTGCAGACATCATTACAAGCAGTGCCCACCATAAACAATGGCTTTTTGCTCAGCACTCTAGCCACACATGTACAACAATGTTAAACAAATAAATATGGTACAAGGCAACTGAAACAGTGTTTCCACAGAAAGGGTGGCAGCAAGATGCCAAACACCGCTCTCCCAGGCATGGAGCCAACAGCAAACTTGTGCCCAACGGTCAGTGTCCGGGCTGGACCTGAGGGCCACAATCCAAGACAATCCCTTTTAAAGCGATCTGTTGAAATGCGCACACAGCATGCAAATGCAGCAATAAGACCATATATTTGCAAAATAAAATTAAAAACAAAGAACCTGAAGGCAAGCTCATCTAGCACAGCCATTCTGGTGTCATTTAGTTATGTTGGTTTTATCAGTGCATTAGTAAGGGTACCATGAGATAAAGGGTAGAGTATCCATTGAGACAAAGACAGGAAACTACACTTTCGCAGCACACATGTACAAATATGAAGAGCGGCCTGTTTGAACAACAAAGCGGCCACAAAAGGAAGAAAAGCACAATAAGAGTTGGCAGAGAATTAGTCTGAGTGATGAAGCTGCAAAATTTGCAAGAATGAGAGCGACATTTAGAGCTTATGTGAATGGAGCTTACTGGTCGATTAGTTGGGTAGTGGGATTAGGTAAATAGCAGTTACTGATGATGACCCAACTGTTGCTGATAGGGTGTGATGACGGAAACTGAATTTTGCATGTCAACTTCACTCAGTCTAACAACTGCGTTTTTGAACCTCAAGTTGGTCCCATGGACGAGAACAAAGTCTCACTGCCCCCCATAGGATGCTCAAAACTTGTAGAAAAGTGGTCTGTGTTTGATGCACTGTGGTAGCAGAAAGTACGGCCTTGTCAAATAATTCACCTAACTGAATCTCTGTAGTACTGAGTGCTCTGTTGGATACAATACCAAGCAAAAGTAAAAGTAACAAAAGTAACACTAAAGGCATCACCTTAAAATAAAGTTTTAAGAATTAACAAGTGTTCACAGGCCTCTACGACACCCATCAGTCCTTTGCGACTAAAGTCCATTCCAAAAAAAGTAGCTTTCCTGTTGGTTTTATGTTTCAAACTGAACCACCACACTGTAAAGGGTGCTTCGAACCACCTCAAGCGAGCAGTGAGTAAAACCATCAGAGGTTAAATGAGCATTAGTACAGTCATCCACATACCTGTCTAGAGCGTTTGGGCAGCGTGCTCCGTTGTGCATTTATGACAGTCGCCGCTGTCTGGCAGGCATGATATAGCTTTTAAAGACACGAGGAGTTAAGACTATCCACATGAATGTGCATGCACAATAAGGTCTTGTTTTGAGTCCTGGGCCACTCGCAAGTGATGCGAGTGAACTCCTCGGTGTGGCGGTCGTCCGCTCCAGACAAGTGTGTGGACGAGTGTACACAAACGAAGTACACAGCGCACGATAACCATAACTACATCGCCTCACTCGAAATCGGCCATCAGAGCATCCTGAAGTGCTTGCTGCTCCACAACAGAACACAACTCATCTCTTCCACTACTTCACAGCAACACCACAAGCGAATAAGTTCGACAGATGCAAGACTCGAGTGTCAAGCACAGATTAAAAGAAGAAGACTGCCCAGTAAGAAGAGCAGCAGCAAACAGTGAAAAAAAAAATGTGGGTTAGCAATGGTGCAACGTCAAAAAGCAGTAGTAAATGCACGACACACTAGAAACAACGGACAAAGAACAGATACAGGTGCCAGTTATACATCTGCCCTCGACATCGCTCACATGCACATGCCCTACTTTCCGTGCCTTCTTACTGGTATCGCTTATACGAACCAATAAGCATAATCGAATAATCATGGTAACATGGCACCCTGCAGTTGCTGTCTGAAGCTCTTCTGAAAAACATAAGCTCACGGAGATGGGTGCAGGGGATACATTTCACCTCCAGGAGTTCTGCTCATTCCACTTGCTCGATACCACGGAAAAGCTCTTCCAAGAAGAGGGCATTCCAGTAGCCCCAATAAAACAATCTTAAGTTTAATGTAATATTTAAAACCTCCTTTGCATCTTTCCATTAACCACTGCACTCTAGACCTATTCTGTGCTAAAGATAGGTTCTAAAGGTGATGGCTGGAATTTCACACATGCGCCTGGCGGTAGCCGAACAGGGGGGCTCCACAAGACAACAGGACGATGAACATTATACAATGCCCCGCTTGCAGAGACAAACCAGGCATGGTGTTATCATATGAACCACAAACACAATGTGCTCCACTGAGAACAACCACCGCACAAAAAAAGATTCACCCATACGGCCATCACAAAAAGTTAAAACCTCACACTGGTGAAGTGAACATGTAAGCCACGTTCATTGGAACCAGGTACGACCATATCCACATGGCTTACATGGTCGCTACATGTGAATGCAGGTTAGTTTACAAAACCAGTGAAGATGCAAGCCATGCTAACTGCAACCAAATATAACCTCATTCACTACATGCACACATGATTTACATGTTCACTTTACCTGCAAAGTTGTAAGCCATGTTCACTGCGACAAGACAGAGCCATGTCCACACAACAAATATGGATGTAAGCTACTTTCACAGCAATGGGATGCTTAACTACGTCACACAACTTTCATGCTCACATGCGTAGTAAAGATGTAATCAACAAGCACTGCAATCGGGTGTATAACCATGTTCACATGGCTTATATGTTAGCTACATGCAAACATGGCTGCACACACCACACAGCTCACACAAATCCCAACATCCATGACCATTCTGCCGCCTTGAACGTACGACCATATCTGCTTTGTTCCTGCAAGCCAGCTCAGAAGACATCTCATTGACCACCATTCAGACACTGATAGTCCGGAACACGTTGAAGCCATTCTGTGCGGTGCTCAGAATCAATCCAGGCATCTGTGGATGCCAATGTGCTTCCTTGATGTCCTTCTGTCCCTGGTGGATGAACAGCAACTGCGGAGGCAGGCCCCTCAACACCTCATCGCTCTCCTCATCGCCGGCAGCGCCTTCGACATCGCGGTCACGCTCGACAGCAAGGTCCCACAGGGTTAGCTGGTCGTCACTGCCACTGGCACAAAAGACCGTGCTGTCTGTCGGATGCCACTCGACGGACGTGATCGGAGCAAGATGGTGCTTGAAGGTTGCAACAGGACGTCCACCCTGCCATGCACAAAATACAGAGATAGGCTATTAGATTATTAAATCTCGGTGATATCAATCTCACGGGGTGGCAAAAGATATTCATGCCACCCGAAATTTTCTGTCACTGCAAAACAAGCAAAATCTGTTTTTGAACCATGAGACATGCGTAAACATTTACCGTATTTCTTCGAATCTAGGACGATAGTTTTTTTTTCAAATAATCATATTCCAAACTCTAGGGTCGGCTTAGATTCGAGGATTTTAAAAAACGCGCCAGTTTTTCATTGAAACTGCTAAATATGGTGCATAGCTAGTGCCATCTAGAAAAGTCAGTATTGCAGTCACTACTAGCCGTGCCAGTAGCCAACCGTACACAAGCGAGGTAGCCATTTTCACCTGTGTCGTGTCGGCCTAGCGGTGTGCGGCGTGGTGTTATCGCGATGGCACCAAGCAGGAGATGCCACTACAGTGCCGCTTTCAAGCGAAAACTTGTGACAGACACAGAGGCATCGTCGAACCTTCAAGCCGGGCGGGACTCAGCGTCGACGAGAAAAACGTCCGTCGTTGGAGGGGACAATGACAGCAGCTTTTTGCGTGCGCCACAACGAGGATGGCATTTAGCGGACCACAGAAAGGCCGTCACCATGAAGCGGAGACAGCTTTGGCCGACTTTGTTCGGACGCCGAGAGCAGCTGCCCTTCCAGTGACAACAGAAGTGCTCCAAGCGAAAGCTAGGGAACTTTCGAGGGAGCGAGGCCTAACGCCAAAGGATTTCAAAGCCAGCTGGGGCTGGCTTCAGAAATTCATGAAGCGCTTCGGCTTCAGCCTCTGACGTCGCACTTCAATCACCCAGAAGCTGCCAAGCGATTTCGAAGAAAAGCTGAAAGCTTTCCAGCGCTACGCGCTGCGAAAGAGAAGCGGCAGGCTACAACCTTGGGCAAATCGGAAACGCCGACCAGGCGGCTGTGTATTTTGATATGCCAGTGGCGTACACCGTGAATGAAAAGGGTGCCAAGGAGGTGAAGGTGTGCTCTGCGGGCTACGAGAAGCAGCACGCAACTGTGATGCTGTGCTGCACAGCTGATGGACATAAACTCCCTCCTTATATGATATTTAAAAGGAAGACACTGCCTGCTCGAGAAACTTTCCCAAGAAATGTCACTGTGCAGGCAAATGAAAACGGGTGGATGACAGGTGCGATGGTGGAAGAGTAGAGTGGGTTAAGATTGTGTGGCGACAGCGTCCAGGAGCCCTTTTGACAAAGAACTCGCTCCTTGTCGTCAGCTCTTACCGTGGGCACTTGATTGACAACGTGAAGGCTGTGCTCGCCCAAGCAAACACAGACCTCGCTGTCATGACGGGCGGCATGACGGGCCAGTTGCAGCCACTTGATGTCTGCATTAACAAACCCTTCAAGGATCGTCTGCGGAAATATTACATGGTCTGGTTGACTGACGAAGACCACATGCTAACGGCAATGGGCCGCATCAAACGTGCATCGCTATCGCAGCTGGCGGGCTGGGTAGCTGCAGCGTGGGATGACATCCCAGGTACTTTGATCGTGCACGCCTTTAAAAAGTGCAGCATATAAAATGCGCTTTACGGTGCCGAAGATAGTGCACTGTTTGAAGGTGACAGTGACAAGGAACACAGCGACGACGACGTTGAATGAGCTCTGCACATTCAGATTCAATAAATGCTGTTTGCATTTTATGAACGCTGTCCTCGCTTTTTTTGTTCGGCCTACATTCGAGGTAATATATTTTTCTTTTGTTGGCTTCGGACTTTAGGGGGTCGGCTTAAAAATCGGGGTAGGCCTAGATTCGAGCAAATACGGTATTTATATGCAAAAAAGTCGTGTACGTCCTTCTCGATATTCTTTTATGCCAGGCTGCACAGCAGAGAATTTTAAAAACTGTAGAACTCGGCAGAATATCGCAGAATAACAAGGGCGTGCATCATTTCAGCTGCTGTCGGTGGTTGATCATCGCTGCTCGAAATTGCAGGCTCCGATGTCAACACTTCCTCCAAGACGTCTGCCACTGTTTGCACACCACAGACCGTGAAATTGTCATCTGTGGTTATGAAACTGACCGTAGGCAGCAAATGAGTCTTAACTCCCCCTCGTGTTGTATATGTGCAAGTAGGGTAAATCAGAAATTTTCCCATTGTTCTGTCACTATTGATGTCTGTAACAGCAACTGCACCAAAAAGTAAGAACTTGGCTGCCAACACAAAATTCCACGCAAAATGCCTAAATCTGCAATTTTTTGCAGAATCGAGGAAAACTAGGAGCCTTAATCATCTGTTTCGGGTGGGCTGCACGCTGGTCAAGCATCAAAGCAATCTTCCTGTTCTCCAATTTCTAGAACAGAGCCGGCATCGTTCACACCCTCCTACTGGCCCTATAGATGCAGGGCAACCGACCGACTACTTTAAATCTTCTACAGTGTCAAATCCTTAGATATGTAGCACATATTTTTTGGCCTACATAAATGCACCGCACAAATCTCACTGCTGAACTTGAAGCAAGGTGTCTTTCTTATTCGGGGTGCACTCTCAGTGTCAAGAACTTAGCAAAGACACCAGCTGACTTCCCCTGCTTCAAATATAAGTTGAATGTGCCTAAAATCTACGAAAACCTCTGCATATGCCTGCTTGCCATGCTGAGTACCTTAGCTGCTCCTCAGTTCACAGAGACAAGAGTAGTGAAAAGTACAATATGGTAAGGCCACAAACAGAAAAAAATTTCAAGGAGCACCGCATGCATGTAACACTTGGACTGAGCCATATGCTGTATCAAAGCACTACAGCAAATGGCACATGGAGATGGAAGTGATAGCAGTAGCAAAAAAATAACATTTCAAGAACGATTACGATACTCCCTAACGCAAAATTTGAGCGCAGTTCTGTAGGTGTTTTGAATTTGCAATATATTGAGGTAAAGATTTTGAGAGATGCATGTATGTACCGTAAAACCGAAATATAGGTCGAACTTTTTTTCAAAAAACCATGGCGAAAAGTAGACCCCCATCTTATATACCGGTCATTTTAGCTCTCAGCGCAACTCGAACGGGACACAAGACGAAGGACTAGCACAAACAGGCGATGGCTATCAACTGGTTTTTTATTGAACGACGAAAAGCATATAAATACAAACAGCTAACTACTTATCAATCAACAAAAGTTATCTGGAAGGCACGTGGGAGGTCATTGGCGGAAAAACTACGGAAGTCTTGCAACAATGGGCGGCTGAAGTCAACAGCCTCCATCAGCAGCAGCGCGGCGGGGCACCTCCATTTTGCGTTTCCGTTGTTGCAAAGCTATTCTGGTTAAAGGCTGCTTTTTCACATTTTGTTTTAAAATGAGCGGAACCCGACAGCAATTCACCGTCGCCTTCAAGAAAAACGCGACTGGGTACGCGGAAGCTCACAGCAACCTGGCGGCACAACACAAATTTGGAGTATCTGAAAAGAGTATTCGGTGCTGGCGGACGCAAAAGCTGCGTATTACAACTTGGAGCAACGAGAAGAAAACATCATTCCGTGGGCGGACCGCAGCGTATCCAGAACTGGAAGGAAAGGTTGCGGAGTTCGTCGGGGAGCTGCGTGTAAGATCGCTGCTTGTGACTGCCGAATGCATCCGCGTGAAAGCGGTAGAGATCACGGCACGGAGCGGCGAAAGAAGCGAGAGTAAGCGCATGTGTACACATGCGCGTACCTCGTTTGTTTTCGCCGCTCCGTGCCGTGCTGACAAACACGCGGGTCGATGGGCGCGCGATACTGTTAAAAATTGGCCGGGTGTACATATGAGCAGCATTTAAATGAAAATAAATACTGTCACCATTGTGAAACCTGTTGAGTCACATTTGTTTCAAGGTAAGGGTGACTTTCGGTACTTTTTCCATTGATAAACATTTTTTTAACTTCTAGAATTGGTTAGTTGGGGGGTTGACCTACATTCCGGTCTGACCTATAGTCCGGTTTTTACGGTATGTAGAGTTACAAAGCACTGTTTACTTTCAAGGGACACTCATTCATCAAGCAACACTCCTCTACCAGTCTCTGTCATGAAGATGACCTACATTCCGGTCCGACCTATAATCTGGTTTTTACGGTATGTAGAGTTACAAAGCTCTGTTTATTTTCAAAGGACACTCATTCATCAAGAATCGCTCCTCTTCCAGTCTCTGATTGCAATGAAGATGAATTTCTGATCGGAGAAATGGATGGAGATATGTTCAACCTGCTGCACCAACGCCTAGTTCATAAGCACATTGTTTATACTAATAAGACAGCGCTGTGAGTGGCGTGACTGACGCCGATAATCTATCGCATTGCAGCACACTTCACAGCACTGCCCACCGACAGAGCGGAGAGTGGTGCGACAGTGAGGGGGCAGTTAGCGGGTGTGCATGCCGCAGCAGACAAACCCCCCCCCTCCCCAGTCATCTACAGTCGAACCTCGTTATAACGAAGTAGCATCGGGACCGTAAATCAGTTCGTTATATCCGATATTCGTTGTAACAGTAGACATAAATATCGGCTGTGACAAATTCGTAATTTGGCTCGCGTAAATATTCTAGACACTAAAATGCATTATATACTTGGCTTTGAACCCACTACAAACGTGGTAATCCTTACCTGTCTCCTTGTGGCATTCAATCAAAATAGGCCGGAATATGGGAAGGTTGACACGACTGTTCTTACGTCGCCGCGCACGTGAAAGTGCGTGGCGCGAAACGACTGCACCATGTGTCTGCGCATAGGCGACTTGGTGTAGAGAGAGGAACTCGAGTGAGACACAGCGGGAACCATCGCGCCTGCGTGCTCTGCCGAAGCGCGATTGGTGGCCCCGAGAGGGACCGTTGAAAAAAAAAAGCTGCCAAAGCAGCTTTGAGAGAAGAGGAGGAGGAGGAGAGGGGGCGTTGGGCGAGACGAGAAGGAGGAGAGGCGGCGTTGGGCGAGGAGACATATGCAACGCCAGCCCGGGATCAGCCAAACAGGTTTGCATTCGTTCATTTGAAGAAAGATGTTATCTTCGTCTGGTGGCTTTTCACAGCGCTGCGCAGAATGAAGTTTTCTACATTGTCCATGCTCAAGAGGGCCTTTTCTACGTCAGCAGTTTTCGTCGTCGGGAGTTTTTCCAAATATCCTTTCAGCCTCCTGGCCATGTCCGCGGCATCCGCACTGCTCATCGTTGGTTCATCCCGTTCACTCTCACCGCTGTCGCTGCTGCTGTCATCCTCGGGCAACAAAACGCGATCCACAATTTCTTGATCCGTCAGCTCGGGCGCCACGGCCAAGTTCTCATCGGCCGAAACGAAATCGTCGAATTCGACGCCTGGGACTGCCAGCCGATCCCAAGTTCTGTCCAGCTCTGCCTGGTCTTCGGGCTGCACTTCTTCTTCGTCGGCAGGCAGAACAAAACCGGCATCCGCGAAACAGTTCCTTATTGTCGACTGCCTCACCTCATTCCACGACCCGTACAACATTTCGAGTGTCGTCTTGATGTTTATTGTTGTCGATCTATGTCGATCGATGTCAAACACCAGTTGCGTCACCAAACGCTTCCTATAATTGCACTTAAGCGAACGAATAATGCCTTTGTCTAAAGGCTGCAAAGCAGAAGTTGCGTTCGGTGGCAAAAACTGCAAGCGAACTGCCTTCAGCACGATCGAAACTTTATGCGCCGAACAGTTGTCCAAAAGCAACAGGACCTTCCTGTGCTGCCTCTCCATGTCCTGGTCGAACGCTCTCAGCCAGTCCTCGAAAAGCTTGGTCGTCATCCACGCTTTTTTGTTCGACGTGTATTGAACCTGCAAATTCCGGACGCCTTTCAGGCACCTCGGATGTGCCGACTTGCCGATGACGGTGAGCCGTCTTTTGTCGGAGCCGTCCATGTTCACGGCAACGACGACAGTCACCCGGTCTTTGTTTTTCTTGCCCCCATGGCAGGTCTCGTTCTTCATCGCCAGTGACCGCTCTGGCAACAACTTGAAAACACGCCGGTTTCGTCGTACGTCGTACTCCTGGAGCAGAGGACGAAAATTCTCCAGCCACGTTTGACATGTCTCCATGTCGACAGCGGACCCTTCGCCAGACAAAGTGTGGCACGCGATCTCGTGCCTATCTTTGAAACGTTGCAGCCAACCGCTGCTTGCACAGAAATCGTCATGCCCCAGTACGCAGGCCAGGCTGTGGGCCTTCCGTTGAAGAAGTGCTCCCGACACCGGCAAATTTCGCGCCCTCACATCTTTAAACCAAGAAAGCAAAGCCGCTTCCACGTCCGGGTGATGGCAAGGCCTAACTCGTTTACGGTCGGCTTTTATGGCGTCCTCGGTGTTGCCCTCAATCTTCTTTCTAGTGGCCAAAATGGTGGATAACGTACTTGGAGGAACGCCGAATTCCGAAGCAATATCCTTTTTCTTGCGGCCACTGTCCACAGCTCTCAGTATCTGCAGCTTTGTCTGGAGCGAGATCGCTTTCCTCTTCGATGCCATTTCGAGCGCTGCAACAACAAGACTGGCCGCTGTGCTGATGTCAGAACGCCGGCCTCAAAGTTGCCAATGTTGCTGCGCTTGCCTTTCTTTACCGCTGGACAAGTGGCGCCGCCTTTCGGCCCTCTGTCATGTCATGAGCTTTCAGAGTTTTCGCGCTCTGTTCACAGGTGGCGCGACCATCCAAACGCGATTTTTGTGCCAGACGGCAAAACTTTTTCAAACGATAAAAAAAAAAAATTCAGCTGTGTATCGGCCTTCGATTTTCATTTTGGTTTTTGTTTTTTTTTATGCTACTTTCAAGTTCTGAGCCTCGTGTAAACCAAATATTTCTTCGTTACAGCCGATATCGCAGCGGATCTCGCGTTTTCGGTTTCGTTATAAAAGAATAAATGTCACTGAAATGAAGCATGACCAACCAAAATTCGTAATTAGTTCGCTATAACCGATAATTCGCTATATCAGTGTTCGTTATAACGAGGTTCGACTGTACCTCCGTACATGCAGTTGTGATGGACGAGTGGAGCGCGCACCACTCTGGCGCCATCTATGAGTGAGCAGCGGTACTTATATTTGCTCGGCACAACCAGTCTTAAGGGGAGCGCGTGCTCGTGGCCCTCTCCTCCCCTCCCCTCACATAAGGTTACACCAAAGGCGACGCGGCTGAACCCACCAGCGGGCATGTAAGAGCTGCGCTCTAAAACATGAAAACTAACCTGAAAGGTTCGCAGGTCCCAAACCTTAATGGCACCATCATCCCCTCCAGACAGCAGGAAGGGGTCCCGCCGATTCCAGCTGATGACGTTGACGTCGGCATCGTGGGCATCCGGAGCTGTCAGCATGCACGCCTTGTGGGGCGCTGCTCGCACGTCCCAGATTCTTATGGACTTGTCCACTGAACACGAGGCCATCACCTGAAATCAGAGCCAGTCGTCCATTTTCCCACCAAGGACCTTCATCTTGTGCTCCCTTCTCCCATTGTGAGCATATCTTATCCTGTCAATGAATAAATCATTGCAAGGTTTTTGAGCGCATCTGAAAAAAAAAAAAAAATCAGGAATGTGGGTTTAAATAATTAAAAGTCCAGACATTAGGGCTCTTCATTCAATTTTTTCCAAAATACAAGTAGCAGTGCTACCCAAATCAAACTTCATCTATTCACATGCTGGTGATACAATGAGTACAAGCTTTTCCCTGGTCTGGTGCTTGGATT
Source organism: Amblyomma americanum (assembly GCA_030143305.2). NCBI lineage: Eukaryota > Metazoa > Arthropoda > Arachnida > Ixodida > Ixodidae > Amblyomma > Amblyomma americanum. The sequence continues at coordinate 46,007 of JARKHS020035153.1, read as the reverse complement.
CTTTATGGTGAAATGCTTGGGAGATGGGTCTTTAACCCCACCTTGAGAAGATTAACACACTTTGTGCTAAGGCTCTCTTTGGCCACAGTTGCCCTCGCACCATAAAAATTCATCATCATATTCATCTGTTGGGTCACTTGACATTCTAGTGTTATTGCCCAAAATCACTATCGACTTTAGAACGGCTGAAGCATTCCTCTAGCTCGTCATGTAAATTCCACAATCACTGAAGAAAAGCTTGTATTTACTGTTTTACACACACTTTCAACTTTCCACACATACCTATGCTATCCATCTGAAGCAATGCTGTCTGCAAATGGCAAGCATTTTGCTGGTACATTGAATAGCCTCCCAGTTTTCCATCTCTGACGCCTATCATTAATTTCCACTGCATGTTTTGCCCATTTCGTGTTGCCATTAGTTCTGTTTTATTCTCATTTTGCCTTTGCTTAGTAGTCTCTATGTAGGCTTGTTCAATGTTCCTTTGCTAATAATATCCAGTTATCTGCACTTAAATATTTAAACTGCACTGATGCTGCACTCAGCATTGCTTGACGAAAAAATTGGCAACAGTAGTCACATCTACAGTGACAACTACGTGGTAGCGACGATTTTTTGCGACAGTGTCGTGCTGTGCTGCATGTCTTCAGTTACGAGTATCAAAGCAGAACTGCTCCGAAACAGCACAGCCTTCCACGGCCACACTTCATAGCAACGACGTGGTAGTGGTGCAACTGCTTCACAAATGGCTGCGTCCATGGCTTCACAACACAAAGAACAAGGAGTTCATGACGAGCTCGCATTTTGGCATCCTGGAACACGCGGACGGAATCAAGAGGAATGCACATTAGAGCAGGAACAGCGAGACACCTTATAAAAAGAAGAAAAAAGGGCCAGCAACACGCCAAAATCAGCGTCACAGCGTGCAGTTAGGCTTAGCTCGCTGATTCACAGCCGATAACTGCTATTGCCACGGACTGGTAGTAGAGCTCAGGAAATGAAACTAGGCGGCTGCGCCCCTCTGATTGCCAGGAGTGCTGGTCGGATCTCAACACAGCCCCACTTCAGAACAAAACAGAGCTGATCTGCTTGAGGGGCTGAATTTTTAGCTCATGCGCTGCCAGAAACGTGACACATCCGACCTCGGCCACTACACTTTTTAAGCACTCTAGCTGGAATTTTAAGTTCCATTACAAACGCATGCGTACTTCTGAATAAACTTAACTCTGGACTGGAACCAAATGGTACTGTGCAACTTCGTAGCTCAAGTGCAACAGCAGCTTTCTGGTCTCCAAAAACTTCTTCTCAGCATGGTCGCCATACAGCTACAAAGCTGGCATCCTCAACAGCAATGGGGTTGTAGCGAAACTTCCAACGAAAATAATCTCTGCTATAAAGTTTTAAACAGCCTCAAGTGACATCCCACAGAGTGTTGGAGTACTTTAGTGCAATGCTTGAGCATCATCACCATTCACTCTCCCCTACAAATGGTCCCTCATCTCAATAAGTTTCAGCATAACAGCGGTTCTAACGCGCAGTGCTAAGTAATGGTTTTACACAACACCAGCTGGTGTCAACACAAGTATTGTGCCTCCCAGCTAGGTGAAGGCATAACAATATGTACATGTCCAGTATTACAAACAGTTCACAAAGAACACTGCAACAGCCCAACGAAAATAAACATGCAACACAAGTTGCTCCTGCAAGTAAATGTCCTCAAATACTGACCGTGGCTTCACTCGGGGACCACTGAATGTCTTCAACTGAGGCCGTGTGGGCTGTGTACGGACGCTGGTCAACATGCCAGCTACTCTCCTGGGGCTTCCACAAGTGAATGCTCTTGAGGCAGTCACCCGTCGCCAGCACACCTGCAATGATGGCGTCGCATCCTACACTGGAAACCCTCAAACAAGCCCAACCGTGAACAGTCTCTGTCAAAAACACACAGAAAATGGGAATCACTGCAGAGCCACTTTCTGGGGCTCACATAGCTATCTCTACACCTCCTCCACCATGGAGAAGTGAGGGTGACACAGTCAAACCCCGATATAATGAACATGAACGTTTAGAATTATTGGATATATCGAAGTATTCCTAAATATTTTGATCAACCACATGCAATATTCACTTTATATATCGAATGCGGATGGCCTTGAAACGGATATACCGAACTCCCCAGCGCCAAGTGATACCCCGTTCAGATGGCAGGTGAGAGGTTTCACTGCACTACACAAGTGAGTGGTGGTGGTGTGGCAAGCGTTTGCGCCAAGGTTCGCGCTTTTATCTGGCACTCACAGACACCGGCACAGAAGATACAGGAGCGTGTAAGGTTGTAGTCCGGCAGTCAGCACATGTTCACGCCTCTTACACCCATCAACCGTGCCCTGGAAGCGGCGATGAGGATGGCTGTAGGCTTGCAGTAACCGTCCTGCAATCACGTTCGCTGTCACAGAAACGGTAGAAATGGCTACGGCTTTCGACCTGACGTAGCGCTTTCCACGCAACACGGTTGTAATGTGGGGAAGCCACCCTAATTTGCACCTGACATGCCACTGTTGCCAGCTTGTGATGCAGTACGCAGAAGCCAAACTAACTGCCATTCGATCTTTTGCGGCCTCCAGAATCGCCACTAGCGCCTTCGAAGCATCGCTAAAACCTAGGAGACGGCCCCCCCTTGTTCTCTAGTAAGGATCGTCTGAGTAGCCGTCCTTTCAACGACTAAACTGCGCTGCTATTGCATGCGTTTCTGATTAAATTTTATATTACGAATTTAACTTATATCGAACTATTTTACGATTTTTTACCTGTCCGCTATAACAAGGTTTCGTTGTATCAATATGCGATTCAACCCAAAATAAAGTGGGTAAAGGTAGGCATGGCCGCTGCACGGATCCAGGTACACCCCACCCCAAAACAAATACAAGGAACCCAGTTTGAGAACCAGTGGTCCATCCCATTGCTGAAAGCAGCAGTGGACCCAAATGTTTCCACTGGGTGCCACATAGCATTGTGCAAAGAAACACAGCTGTGCAATATCTGATATTGTTGTTACGCTGCCACTTCAGATCCTGCGTCTCTGTCCTTCCAGGAATGAACTTTATAAACAGATAAAGCTGCAGAACAGACTGTTTTTTAATGCATGCCTGGCAGCCCTTGACACTGGAAAGATTCTTTTAGATTTAATTGCTTTTCAGCTTAATTTCACCACGCTAGCTGGCTGAAACACCTCAGACACACCACTCATTTAACCTTTCAGACTTACGAAACAAATGGAGGAAAATTTTAGGGGTAAGACACGAAGAGAGCGGAGTGGACCAGGGAACAAATGCCAGTTAATGACACCCTAACTAAAATCAAGAAGAACAGGCATGGGCAAGGCATGTAATGCAAAGGGAAGATAACCGATCGTCGCTGAGGGTAACGAACTGGTTTCCAAGAGACGGCAATACAGCAGGGGGCGGCAGAGGGTCGTTTGAAAGACTGAAATTTTGTGGGAACAGGGCGCCTGCAGGTGACACAGATTAAGGTTAACTGCTGAAATGCAGGAGAGATCGCTGACCTGCAGTGAACAGTTTACTGCTGATCGTAATGATCATGATTTACAAAAGAAAAAGAGAAAGCGTTGCACTAGCATGGGACACTAGCACCACCTACCAGGCTTGGTGGGCGACCAGTCGACAGCATAACCCTCGGCCAGGTGACCCCCAAAGTTGAAGATAGGCTTGGGAGCCTCGTGGTTGCGTACATATGCCGACATTGCCGAAGGATGGTCAAGCACAAACAAGGGCCGCTCTAGGTCCCACAGGTACACGCGACGGTTTTCTGACCAAGACGCGGCCAGGGTCTTGTCACCGACACGGGACACCTGGGACGATACCATGGAACAGTGGTTCTCAAACTGTAATCTGAGAGCCCTTTAAGCACTGAATAGAGACGTTTTGCACTCCCGCAACCTTCCTGGCCTTCGAGAACACCAGATGAAGGCATGTGCACTTGTTTGAGTCTAACACATTAAGGGGGAAAGCTGGTCTTAGAAAAATTTTTTGTATTAATTTAGTCACAATTATGAAATCTTCAGGGAACATGTATTTTTGCGTGCTGATTCCAAATAAGGAATTTAATTTAATGCACAACAAGTCCTTGTTGACTTGATGCAATATGTTATGTAACTTTTTGTGGAGAGATTTAACGAAATTTTGGTGCAGGGAACTTGCTAGAATGTATGCCGTCTGCTTGTCTTGACAACAAGCTATGCAATAAGGGTAAAATTATTATCCTGCCTATCACAGAAGTTGTGTTAAAGGGTTTTGAACTTGGTACTTCCCAAACGGAAAGAAAAATTTGTCTTCCTGTTTCTGAAGTGACAACTTCAAAATTCTATAACTCAACTTCTGTGACAGGCAGGATGATAATTTTAGCTTTATTGCATAGATTAATGTCAAGAGAAACCAATGGCATACATTCTAGCAAGTTCCTTGTGGCAGGATTTCTTGAAAGCTCTCCACAAAAAGTTACATAACATATTGCATACGTGCTCAAGAAATTGTTGCACATGAAATTAAATTCCATATTTGGAATCAGCACGCAAAAATACACGTTCCCCGATGATTTCATAATAATTATGACTTCATTAAAAAAAATTTTTTTCTAAGACCCTCTTCCCCCCTTAACTGAAGCATGCCTCTCAATCACACATTTATCAGGAACCATAGCTGTAAGGTACCGTACAAGACTACCTGTGCACTACAGGTGGATTAACCAGCCAAATACACTGATGCGATATTTCCTAGACTGTTCCATTTATGCATCTATAGAAAACATCATCTGTGTGTTTATGAGTAGTTGCAAAGCTTACCCTTCTGTTACCATAAATTCTCAGCCCAGTTCCCCAGGTCTGGCAGTCATTTCGACTTGTGCACAAGCAGTTCCCGACACTTTTACCACTGAGGATCTCTGCCAGAACACCAGAAAAGTACCTGCTCTAGTTTATTCAGTGACACCTACTGATGCATGTCCATTAAAATTTTGTGATGTTTCACTGAGAGAATCCACTTTGGAGCCAGAAACATAAAGCAAGCCTTTAGTATTTCTGGTAACTCAAGTGGCACTTTGGCTTTGTGTTGAAGCACACAATGGGGGAAATGTGGCTTGTGTAATTCACAGCAAAAAACGCTGCACACGAATAAAGCATGTATTAAAGCATCATCTCAGACATAGCATAAACATTCAACTGAAGCCCTTGTGCTGTGATCAGACTCCTAAGTGTTCCAAAAGGAGAAAGTTTAGCAAAACAATCTTGCCAGTTCTTGCCATCGCAAAGTTTGAGTCAAAATTAGCTATTAGCAAACACCGACATTAGCAGATAGCAACTGCTTGCACATACCGTATACAGCTCAGATCGTTTATAACGTAGCCGTTTATAATGCAGGACCGCATTGTATGCGGCTTTTTATGACAACTGCTTCACTTCCCATACATTTAAAAGTATTGGCATACTGCTTAGTACGCGGCAGCGTGTAACCGAAAACCAAAACTGCATATAGTGCGGGTTCTGGAAAGCTTGGAGGCCCGCATGCCGGCGCGGGCCCGTGAGTACCGGCGGGCGTGAGGAGCGTGCTTCCCAGATTGCGCAAGAAGGGGGCAACAGGCGGGGCGGAGGAGCGTTGTCAGCGTGGTTGAACGCAAGGCTGAAGGCAGGAGAGGATAGAAAAAAAATAGAAGTCACAAAGCAGGCGTGTTTCCTCTCTCTCCAATGCGCCTCCGCTGGGCCCACTGATTGGACAAAACTTGAAAGCACGTGATGGCACAGCCAAATGAGCATGCTGGAGCGGCGGCGGCGGCATGACGCTGCAAGTGCTGCTCGTACCATGAACAGGTGCGGCAGTGTCTTGTCACGCCTGCAGAGTCCATGAGCGAGATATATGTCGTCGCGAGTAGCGAAAAGTTGTAGGCAGGTCAGCTGACAACGTGAGGAAGTCTACCAGCCTCGGCTGTCTTCAGTTCTGATTGCGTCTGCTCCTCCAAAAACCAGGAAACTGCAAGCTCTCGAAACCAAGCAGAGCATTACGAGGGACGTCGAGAGTGGTTTGAAAAAGGCTACGAAGGCAAAAAAGTACGGTGTCGCCGACGTTACTATGTCCGCCATTTGGAAGAGCGACAAGTTGTGACAATAGCTGCAGGAAGACTCCGCGCCGCTTGCAAGGAAGTGGATTCGTGCGTCAAAGTAAAATGATGTCCCCGCTTTGTTTGAGCGGTTTCACGAGGTCCGGGCCCAGAGCGTTCCTCTGAGTGGCTTGATATTGCAAGCCAAGACCAGGTGACTAGCAAACATTTTGGGGCATGATGGTTTCAACCCATTGAATGGTTATATTTAGCGTTTCAAAGACCGGCACGATATAAGCTCGTCATAGTCGTCGCCGACCCTGATGGCGTTGCGTGTGAAGTAGCCGCCTCAGATAAAGACACCGTGGCAGCGGTGCGCGGTCGCGATAAGCCTCTATCCGAGGATGAGCCTGACGAAGCGAGTGAAAGTGCAGCAGAAGTTTCGTGCAAAGACGCGCTTGATTCTTGCAAGAAACTGCACCTCTACTGAGCTCAGAGAAACCTCAGCGAGCGAGCACTCAAGTGCTTCACTGTTTTTGAAGATGTCATTAGCAACGCAGTTCAATCGTAGCGGCAGACTAAAATAATGTCGTTCTTTCATTCATTACGACGCTTCGACAAAAAAATCAAATAAACTTCTTTGTTGCTTGTGTTCACAGTGTTGTGCGTCTGATGCATTGTCAGGTGCACTCTGAAAGGTAGGCTGGCAATTCTGAAAGCGCGAATGAATGCATGGAAAAAATACGTTTTGGTTACAGTGCAGTAGCGGTTATAATGCGGATTTTCCCAACTTCCATTGTAAGCGTTACAAGCGGTCTATGCTGTATACTCTTGTAAGGGCTGCACCTGCAGCTGGGCCGCCAGTAATTCGTAAAAAAAAAAAGTCAGCCAGAAGAACAGTTTCGTATGTGCGTAATTTTTCTCACAAGGTGCACTCCGCTGGGAGCAAACAGACAAAGATAATGCCTGCGACACTCAGTGCGACCACAGACACATTGTCCTGCACACCGGACTCTGCCTAGAACTGCACATTCTTGTGTGCTCGACATTTGCGCCTGAAAAGACGAAAGTTATGGTGCACAAAATTAGAATGGTGCACACCCACATTAGCAGCACATTTCCTTGCGGCGCCAGCCAGGCTCGGGCATTGGTCCAATACGCGCCGTAGTAGTGGACTGTTTGCACTGTGTCATTAGGCGTACAGTGCTTCGCATAGAGGCCACAGTGAAATTGCTTTGAAGCTTTGAATCCGGTCATAGTTAATCATAAAAGGTCTAATCTTGCATGCCTGCAGTGGCGCTCCAAACCGTCGGCCAGGGCATACTGTGAGTCGAGCGCCTGATTTTCGGGGAATCTTTACTTAAATCATGTGACGTTTGCGAGTAAAGTGATCTAGCAACCTATTTTGCTCCAAGCAGTTAATTTGTGCTGGTCGCCAAGTGCGCGATCTGACTTTCAATGCATTGTGTATTTGAAGGATTCGCCGGGGCTGCGCTAATTCATCATAAAAATGTGCCTTCGCAGTAAGTATAAACTGAGAGACCGGTAATCAGGGCAAGAGATAACTGCACATATACCCAAGCTAGCCTTTGATTAAGATGTGAAAGCCCCGTTACGCACCCTGACCCGGTTGATGCAACCATTGTGGGGTATTAGAGCAGTCTCCAGCTCTGGCTTGGCATCCTCATCATCGCTGTCCGAGCTGTCTTCGTCGTCACCGGCGTCCTTCTGTGCCGCCTCTTTGTTGCGACTCATGTTACTGCACGGAGAAGAATGCCAGATGATGTCAAACTACCACGCTAAAAACAAGTGAAAAAAAAAAAAACAGTGTGACATGCTGCAAACATCCCCAGGCCAATGTGAAACAAAGGTCTGAGTGCTCCCAATGGAGAGGGCTTACATGCTTCAGGTTAACACTTTTGGACACCATATAGTATACAATTGGCAGCAAAAACTAACGGTTGCACCATGCTCGGAAACAAATTTACTGCAGCAGTGCGTCAATGCCCAGCTCCACGGTATTGATACCAGAGAAGGGAGTGAGCAGGTCCTTCCATACCTGTGATGGTGCTGAAATATTTTTCTGGACACCCGCACCCCATAAACTTTCTCTGCCGACTGCACACAATCCCATGGCATAGCAAGCTCACAGCCTTTTCTGAGTGTGCCATGCCTAGTAGTGAGCTGCTTGCTTTGGATGAATTCGGCACTTATCATGTCTTTCCAGGGTTTTTATTTTATGATAAATTAGTGAAAGCATGAAACCATACTTCTCGAAATAATGAGCTCAGCAGCCTGTGCTCTGATATTGTTGAACGTCAATTTCATCATGTCATCTGATGCTGTGTTTCCCATGTTATCTGCTGCTAGGGAAAAAATAAGTCATTGCATAATCCCTTGAGTGCTTGTATCCCTCCAATGTCAAAGCATGCTACAATTTTTACACAGCAATGCATATGCATGCAGAAAATTAACAGCGAGTGTTCTATGTTAAAAAAAAACAACAAATGGGTCTCTTCAGGCATGCACAGACTATTTAGATGAAAAACCACCTCAGTTGAAACGGCAGGCAGTGAAAGAATGGGCGGAGATGATGAGCACATGTTATTGCAAGCCTTAACATTATGCCTGCGGTGCTTGTACAGAAAAATAAAACACAAAACCTCGGCCACTGTGCCTCAACATGTGAAGTGCCATAATTTAACTCTACTGCAGGACAAATACAGTACAGCTGACCTCTGAAGAGGCCACGGATATTACAACTGCTACATTGAAGAAACGTTAAACAAAACACTACTACTTTAATAATTCCTGAACATTACTGCGACTGCGTACGCAGATTTTGCAAGCACAGATCAATTTTACAGCCCTACATGCTATCATTTTGTCCTGCCATGTCACGGGTTACTTGTTAAAAGACTTCAAAAATTGTAGGAGACACTTGCGCTCCACCTTAAGGGTATGACGCGATAGTGTAATGGGTTAATTCCGATATATCCAGAAGGTCCTTCTCTACTTTACATTCATAATCTCTGGGAATCGTCAATCCCCTCTCGGCGCGGCGGTTAAGCGATGCGCCACTGCCCTGCGATGGCAGGTGCTCCCAGCGGTGGGCCTTGCGCCACCCAGGTTGCTCTTCCTGAGCGACCAATCATTGATTTAACTGCCACCTGCCATGGTGGACAGTTTGCACACTCTCTGGTGGGCAGGCTGTGATGACGCCACAAGGTCATGTGGCAGGGAGGATATGTGACCTCAACCACGCTCATGGTTTTTCACAACCATGTTCGTGGTTTTTCGCTCACAACGCCGATGCCGGATTTTCTGGGTAACGGGCCTTTAATGCTATTGCGTTAAATAGCAAGGTCTGCCTGCAGCACAATTGTTTTTTGTTGTTGTTTTTAGACATTTCAGCATGCCAAACACAGCTGGTGGCCCAGTAGTAGGCAGCCTTCCAAACTTCCGAACGAGGCTCCATGTAAGAGTCTTCTACCTTCCAGCCACACAAGAAGTGCAATCCTTAAATTAAAACAACACTACTATTTTATTTTCATAGAAATAAAATTGAGCCTAAATCTAGTTAGTCTTAGAAGAAAAAAGAATGGGACAAAAGAACATCCCCTCAGGACATATATTTTCTGCAGACAAATATTATGGCAGAATTAAAAAGGAATGAAAAATAAAAGGCCCTGGCCAGTGCCACAGAGTATAATGGGCTTACTTGCTACAGACAGGCATCCAGGTCATAAGACTTGGACGCAATTTAGCAACTGGCACATTCCTTTATGCTAACACGGAGTCTACTAACTCCCTAGTGGACTTCGACGAGCCAGGCTCGTCACAAGCTGACTGTCATTTCTGGATCATGACGAGTCCAGCTTGTGCGTTTTCTAGCACTCTGTGTACAATTTAAAGCGATTAGGGCTCGTCAAAAACATTTTTTTGGTTCGTCAACAGATTGCAGCATGGGTACTAAATGACTATTTGGTACCATTTTAGAAGAAAAAAATGCATCCATTAAGGGGTTAAAGACCAGTGAAGCTGCAAATCTCGAGAGTCCTATTCACGTTAGAATGAAAAAAATAAATAAATAAACAGGCACCTCATCTTCATCACCATGAGGTGATTCAAGTGTGACCGTTCTGCCTGAGTGCCCGCTGTGAGATAGCAGGTCAATGGGAAACGGTCCGCACGGTCATCACCCAGGTTGTCCTTGATGACGTCGAAGCTCAAGCACGGAGCAACTGCAATGAAAGGTTGCATGTATCACTCACAAGAAAACAGTGCATAGACAGGATGCAAAACAACACAAGTGAGCACTCACTACAGAGACTGATGTTCCATTCAGCGAGTTTTCCCTTTTCAAGGCATTTCACGAGTAAAGCTAGGCAAAAAAGGAATTTTTACAGTTTCAGTAAATTTGAAGAGCCGAGATTGTCTCACTTCTTCCGAATTGTCGGAGTTTTCAAGCTGCTCTAGGGGAAAAGGACCTGAGATAGGGATTTTTCTGTCTGAGAGAATTTTTGGATGCACCACGGAACATGACTGACTCACTAGCCTTGCATTCACATGCAATTCACTTCGCTATTAATGGGACACCGGGGACAAGTGCATTAAATTTTTGTTCTCAGTAAAAACTTATTCTGTGCCTCTTTCTGGCTATGCAGTTTCTTAGGCAGCAAATGACGGATTTATTGCTGAGGAAATTTGATTTTAATGATTTTCCCGTCACTCAATTCAAACTTGAGACGCAAAGAGTGAAAATGACTCCATGATCACCACTTGGAAGTGAAATGACAGTGTAGCTTACCCTCAGAGATGCGTGCCCCAAAATATCTGTGTCGAAGCATGCAGTTAACTTACGAAATCGGTTTCTGATCATAGCATCTGCATTTCAATTTTTGGCGCTTTCTAGCTCATACAAAAACCCTCTTTATGAACGCAAGTAGCATCTTTGTCGTTAGAATGCTGCGATCTATCTGCACAGGTCAAATTCCACTTGCCCGTGGCGTGCCGTTAACTGATATGAAGACAAGCGAAGTCAGTGAATAGAAAATTTAAACCATAAGAAACCCCATCACATACAAGACTTTACCATGGGAAAGTACGTAAGCACTAAGGTCAGATTTAATACAAGGGATGTGAAAGTTGTTGTTAGTGACTATTTATTAATAATATAACAAAGGAGAAAAAGGATATTGCTAGCTGCGGCATCTGCCATCGAAACCTGAAGCACCCGAGCTGCGGCTAACGGGAATAAAAGGAGAGGGAGAGGACAAGGAGAGGAAAAGAAAGGGGGAAGCGATAGTGAGAAAGGATTGGCGATGTTCGATGTTCTGCGTGGAGCAGGGCAGCCTATCTCTGCCGGTGTGGAAGACATCGCGTGGGCCGCAACCGGCCGTTCCCCCCACCAAGCAATTTGCACGCCCATCCACCGAGTGCTCCTATCATGCGCGGCGCAGCACCCCACATTTATTTCCATATTCTGTATCTGCATGTGAAGGCTCAACAAAGAAAAACGAAATGTTAGAAACACTGCGCTGACCTCTGTTCGGTACGCTAAGAAAACAGAAGAAAGCGGCAGGGATCACTAACCAGAAGAATTCTATTACCTGCATGTTGTGCGCCTTAACCGTTGTTATATCTCTGTATGCAAGGTGCCAAGAACATTCTATTGCTGTTATTTTCAAAAAGCATTATCTTAGCGGCATCAGTGGCATGGAGTGACTAAGTGTAGCTTGCCCAAGCTTGAAAATTTCGCACTTAAAAACTGCATGAGTGCGTTTCTCAGCTCTCTGCCAATCTGCAACCCAAACAGCATGGCGCAGTTCAGATTTCTTACATACTCATCCTTTTCAGCTAAGACTACTTTTTCAAAGAAGCATATCATTAGGTAAGATCAACTGATATGTTCTCTATATCAGTAGCCAATTGGTCTGCTGTCTGCCCCAAAAACAATCAACAATCAAGTTTCACAGGCACAACTTGTGAGCCAGTGCAACTTGAAAGGGAAACCTGGGCTCTAAGTGTTTTGCAACTTGGTGTGCTTGTCAAAGGCAAAGCAAGAATAACGCCAAAAACATCTAGTAAGCCAAAAAGTACATCGTACATCTTCAGGGCTTCTAAACCTTTACATTAGTTTCACATTTCAATTTTGTTTTGATCATGCGCGGCTTCCCACTGCGGCGCATATGTACTCGATCATGTAACTACACTTTGTCTGGCGTTAGGCTGTTTAAAATTTTTACTTAGATCTGAGAAAGGCACTAACACCCTTTTGATCAGCTTAGTGGTTACGTTGTCTCCCAGCGTTAGGCCCTAACACGGATACCACAGAAAGCGAGCGTTAACCGGCTTGCATGCATATGCCGCTAGATTTCAAAGCCAGCTCCTCTCCACACCAAAGCGTCCGCAAGATACGACGACGCGTGAAACAAACCCGTGGTCGCTTGGTGATAGACGACGTAAGCTGACTGGTCGCACTCGAGTTCCTCGCCGTCCTCGTTCGACGTCGTAGTACCGGGCACGTAGACTCTCCTCTCCGTCCCTCCGGCCGCCGCTCTAGGTCCCGCGTCGCCGTCCGACATGTCGTCGTCGTCTTCGGCGTCCACGTCCTCCATGTCTTCGAAGTCGGAGTCAGAGTTCGCTCCATCGCCAGCCTCATCTGCCATAGCTGTTTACCTCGGGATTGGGTTCTCGCTAGGAGATTTCCGACAGCGAGTTGTCCACGCGAGAAGCACTACCAGCGGTAGCAGCGGCGCACATGGAAATCCAATGATGGCGGCGTCCACGAGCGATGCTGGTGACGATTCGGATACTGTTTGTTGCTCGGTACATCGCAGGCAGGTTTCGTAACTGGCGAATAATAATAATAATAATTGGTTTTTGGGGAAATGAAATGGCGCAGTATCTGTCTCATATATCGTTGGACACCTAAACCACGCCGTAAGGGAAGGAATAAAGGAGGTATTGAAAGAAGAAAGGAAGAAGAGGTGCCGTAGTGGAGAGCTCCGGAATTATTTCGACCACCTGGGGATCTTTAACGTGCACTGACATCGCACAGCACACGGGCGCCTTAGCGTTTTTCCTCCATAAAAACGCAGCCACCGCGGTCGGGTTCGAACCCGGGAACTCCGGGTCAGTAGTCGAGCGCCCTAACCACTGAGCCACCGCGGCGGGTAATGAAATAAAAAGTATTAGGCAGAAGCACGTGCATTTTACGAAGAATTTTCTTTTTACTTGTTTTTTTGTTTATGTACCTAGGTTTTCCAGATATTACAATCCAAGTTTGGCTCGAGAGAGAACAATTAACTGCGTGAAAAAAAAATTGGTTTCCTTATGCAGTGTTTCTTTTATCGCTAGATGGTGCTATTATACAAGTATTAACAAGAAAAAAATTACAAAATAAATTTTTGTGCGCACATATATGCCTAACAGAGGTTAAGCAATAAATGCAAGAAAACGGGCTTTGCTTTCGTGACGGCAGGAGTGGGCTACCTCATATATGGTGACTCTGCTCATACTAAACTTTCTTTAGAATTTTCTGCTGAACAAATTAGACTGATCCCGCACCGTCGCGCCAACTTCCTCCCTTCAACCCTCCGTACCTCTATCCCGAACAATGAACAGGCGAACAGCCCACCAGCCACTTCGCGACGACAAAGACCGGTCTCCCCCTTTTCGTGCGCCATGCGTCAAAACTTTCCTGGATCCAGCAATTAACCGCCTGTGTCTTGGCCACTCCCCCGTAGTGGGTATGTGCCAGCAACGTCTGAGGCCTTCCTTCCTTCCTTCCTTCCTTCCTTCCTTCCTTCCTTCCTTCCTTCCTTCCTTCCTCCCTTCCTTCCTTCCTTCCTTCCTTCCTTCATTCCTTCCTTCCTTCCTTCATTCCTTCCTTCCTTCCTTCCTTCCTTCCTTCCTGAGTGACGACACATCCGACTCACAAAGACAACGGTGATTGGGACTCCCGGAAAACTTCCCTTCGCATACGTTAATGGACTTCGCCACATTTTAACAAAGGAAAGGCGAAGCCAGCTCCCTGCTTCTGCTGCTACTGCGAATTTGTACCTGCGCCAGAGTGTTTTTATTATTAAAATTGCCGTTCTATGAAAACCAAAATGAGGGCTAGCACTCTAATTCATGCCTGTTCCAGAGACTTGGGGATGTCTTCAACGCGCAGTTTCCTACTGGGACGTCATGCGAACGCGGAGGTCGTAAGTTAGGTTACAGCAAAATAAATGTAAACAAGGCAGGAATTCAGGTGGGGGAGGGGCTGAACACCCTCATGAGAATACTTGGGGGGGGGGGGTGGCTCTGGCCCCCTGCCCCCCCCCCCCCCCCTGTTCTGGCGTCCCAGGACTGACGAGATACGGCAAGTAGATATAGCCAATAGTACTAACGCGTCTCGACCCTCCTGTCTCTTGCAAGCTGAAGCACTGCTCTCGCCTGTGCCTACCCCGAACCGCTTTTCTCCAGAGCCCGAACCCCGAATCCAGCAGCTCTTCTGGGCCTCTGCACCCTGCGACCAGCCCCAGCACCCCACGCGGAAGGCAGCCATTTGGCGGACCCGTGACGAACGCCGCCCGCTCTGTTATCATTGCGGAGAGCCGGGCCAACTGCATAGCAACTGTTCTTACCACCGGATGGACTTCACGACGTACCACGTCCTCGTGTAATGGCGAATGCCCGCACTATATTCAGGAACATCTCACCGGCTGCTTTTTCCCTTCCTCCGGTTCACCAAGACGCCATCCCGGTCGCCTTCTCCTCGACGTTTTTCACCTAACCGTCGTGTGTCATCAAAGCCAGCCGGACCCAGGTCCCCCAGTCTGCATTGGGGAGACTTTGAACAGCGATCTCCGGGGGTGCGGCTACTTGGGACTTGGGAGTGAGCTCTTCAAGTGTACTCTTCACTTGGGAACTATTCAAGTGTATTCTTCACTTGTTTCCACCTGTTTGCAGGCTGAATTGTTCGAAACTGGGTTTGCCCCCGAAACGCGCAGCGAGGTTTGCGGAGCCTCCCCCCAAGCACACACCCCTGAAGAAGCCGGGTGCCGGGCCGGGGTGGCTTGTACCCATTTTTACCGGTGGGTGTGCGGCGGTGGGTTTCGAACCAACCACCTCCCGCAGCCGAAGCGGACGCCCAGACCACTAGGCCACGACATCCTCCACCGACGCCCAGTACTACACCTGACACACAACCGACGTTCTTCGACGATTCCGAAATTGTTTCGGGCGACCTGCCCGTGTGTGTTGACGTCCATGCTATAAGTGCCTTTGCGGACGCAGGCGCCGATGACTCGGTTATGAGGCTGGCAGTCGAACTGAAAGAAAGTGATGACGCCAGGGCACGGGCCACAGATTCGTACGGCACGCGGACATTCAGTCAAGATGATTGAGATGCACTGCCCGAGTTTGAATCCGCGACGCTAGTTTTCCAACGTGCTTCGTTGTTTTGGGTGAGTGCTCCCGGAATCTAATCCTCGGGATAGATTTCCTTCGCGAAGCAGTTATTGACCTCTGGGAGTTTCTGTGTAGTTACCTTTCTACAGCTCGAGCGCTCACGGTCGACCAAGATGAAAGATCCGTTACGGCTTTGCGTGTCCACGATCCGCATTTCTTCCATTTTGTAACGGAGCTCTATAATTAAAGATGAGGTTTTCGTTCTGGCAAATAAAGGCACATCGCCACGTCTTTGGTGGAATGCGGAGTTCACACGGGATTACGGGATTACAGGCGCCGGAAAGCAGCGTGGAAAAAAACTTCTACGCAATTAATGCCCCCAAAACTGGATGGATTATAAGTTCATTGCAGCTACATTTAAGCGCACCGTATCTCGTGCAAAAGAGGCGTACGATACTCGACACCGCGAGTTTCCTTCTAAATAAAGTAGTCGGCGAGCTTTATTTAGTTACCTTAATACAAGGAAAATGATCCCAACCGCAGCGAACAGTCTTCCTATAGTTCAGACTTTTGGTGAAAGTGCGAAGTCTTTAGAGGAGGCATAGGTCTGGAGCGTCGCTTTACGGCCCTTCTTTCTTATCCCCCGATAACGTCCAGCACGTTGGATGATTTCGAGGAGGTCACCTTCACTGCGCTCTCGCAACGTGTGTCCCCTGGCCCTTATGGTGTCACTTCTCCCATGATTGAAATTTTATTGGAGGAATCTCCCGACGACTTCTTGGCGCTTGTAGGTTACTCTCTTAAAGGTCCATGGATTCAAAATGAGTTGCGTCTAGCCTAGGTTGTCCGTTTGCTTAAAAAGCAGGGTGAAGGTTACGTGTTACACAATATAAGGCCAATTTCTTTAACTTCGAATCTAGTAAAGTTAACTGAAAGGGTGTTGCATGGCCGAATCATGTCAGTCAGTTCAGACAAAGGATTATCGAATCCTTGCCAAATAGGTTACAGGCCAGGGTGCTCTATATGGTGCGCTCATACAGACCTCGATAGCCGCATACAGTTAGCCCGTCGCCGAAAACAATACGCCGCGCTTGTTATACTTTAGGTGTGTATAAGGCTTATGACAGCGCTGAGAACAGGACGCTGTTGCAAAGGTCACAGGTTGTGACACTTCCGAGCTACTTTGTGGCACGGATTCTATGAATTTCTGGCTGACAGAGAATTTCATTCCTTCCAGAACGGCGCGTGTTTCCTCTGGAAGATTTCGACAGGCGAAAGAAGTGCCTCAAGGTGATGTCCTCTCCCCTGTTCTTTACAACATCTTGCTTGACTGTATTGATTGCAGTGATAAGGTGAAAACCCAGGCGTATGCAAATTTATGACATCGCCTTTTCTGCTTCCGAGAACGATAGATGCTCTCTGTACCCTTGATTACAGTCTTACGTCAATGACTTGGACCAATGGTTAGGCGGAATTAACCTCTCCCTCAAAGTAAATAAATGCGCTTTATTGGTTTTCACGCTCTCTTATACAATGAATGTATCTACTGTTTATCGACCCCATGTAATTCCTCAAGTGCAAAATATCAAATACCTCGGAGTTATTTATGATATGCTTCACTTTCCTGGCGGGTCCATATAGAGAAAGTCACTGCAAAAGCAGAACGAGCGGTCGGCATGCTGCGCACGCTGAGCAACATACGTTCCGGCATGAGAAGGCGCTCGTTTCTGATAATCTAGAGAATGTACGTCCGTCCAGTAAACGAGTTCTGCTGTGCCTTGTTCTCTGGAGCACCTCCGTATAAACTTCGCCTTATTCTTCTCTTGGAGCGGGAGGCGTTGCGCCTCTGTCTGGGCCTTCAAAATTATCGGCTAATTCTGTTTTGTACCTAGAGGCGCGGATTCAACCACTGCCCTCCAGATTTCGGCCCATAACTGTCCAATTATTTGTAAAAATGTGCGATTCGTCGCTTCATGCCTCAAATTTGATCTTTCTTCGTCAGCCTAAGTCTTTTTTTTCAATAAAAGCCGGTCTCGTTTCCTTACTTCACAGATTTGTTTTGTGCAATCAGCAATCTCTCGTTCTCACTTTAAACACCTGCATTTTGGACGTCCTTCCGGTGTGGAGCAGTTCTATATCCATTCAGATCTTGTCCTTGATGACACCTTTTCAAACAATGCAACATTTTTGCTTTTCCATCGGCTCGACAGTTTATTAGCAGATTACGTACCTGACATCATTTCACTCTCATGTTCTCATTGCGACAGACGCCTGATAGTGTGAAGAAAAACCCGGTGTCCGCATTTTTTCTCCCTCCCTCGATTGATCATTCTCACTCCGCCTTCCCAACTATGCCCCCATTTATCTGGCCGAATTTTTAGCAGCAGTCCTGGCTTTGCGCAAGGTACACAGCTCTTTGTCTTCTGCCATAATTACAACGGATTCATTATCCCTGTGTTGCTCTCAAAACCATGTCTGCGCAGTCACAGGCACTCCGCTTACTCCAATTTTTTGGTACCACTTCACGTTACGGTTTGTTTGGGTGCCTGGGCATAGAGGAATTCATTTAAATGAGGCTGCTGATACCATGGCGAAGGCGTCTCTTCAAGGCCCCGTCATATCTCTCCTTCTGATCTGCGCATATATTACAGCGGCCAGGTTTCGCAGGTATCTGCTACTGAAAGAATTTGCAGCCTCAGCGCTTACTTCCTCTCCCGACTACCACCAACTTCTCTTCCCCTGGTGCAGTATACAGAATGGCGATCGTGCAAGCTTGAGGTTTCTTTCACGCGTCTACGTTGTCGCGTACCTCCATTAAACTTCTAACCTCCATAGATATGGTTTGGCGGTCTCCCCTTTGCTAACCGCTTTGCGCTGAACCAGAAACGATAGATCATTTTTTGTCATGCTGCCGTTTCTTCTCTTTACGGAGGAACCTGCCAGAACATCCGTTACGACAGCTCGGTCTGAGTTTGTGTGCTGAGGTTGTTCTTTCTCTTGGTGCTTGTATACCATTGGACTCAGCGACAGGAATGTGATCTCCGCCTTTCAAAGTCTCCTTTTAGACACGAAACGGCTGCCATCGCAAAATATTTCTGAATTCTATCTTATGGCTACTTTGTTCAAAATTCACTCGTAATCGAAACATCCAAAACTATGCATGTATATAGCCCTATTCCCATTTTCAGTCACCCATATGACAGCAACCTGTTTGTTCTTAATTTTCACCACTCAATATGCATTCCTTTATTCTCATTTCTCCTTTTCTTTTCATTTGAAAAACATTTTTGAGCACCTGTCAGCCGCTGCCTGTGTCTTGGCCAATCCCCCGCAGTGGGTACGCGCCATTGACTCCTTGAGGACAACACAATTGCCGGAGCGCAGTCTTCTGTGTTGTCCCGGTGTTACTGTGTCAAGTGTTCGTTGACTTTCTGGTGGAGGAGCAGGGTAAATTCCAATTCCTACGCGCCCCCCACGGCCATCTATGAGGATTTGACGCCTGTTCACCGTAGTGCGAGCCGCTGATCCAAGGTCACCCACCCGAGTTCGGGTCGTTATCCCTTACGACCAGAGCTCACCCGCTCAGTTCCTGTCCCTTCAGCCGCGAAAGCCACCGACCTTCCATGGCGAGGTGTGTTCGAGGACGGGACTGGCTTGACCAATTCGAACGCGTCGATATATAGGTATACAACGGCTGGGATGCGGAGCGGCTCCACAATGTTTAATTCGCTCTCTACTACTCGGCGCGGACATGACATGAGAATCACGAGGCAATGCTACCTACTTGGGTCCGGTCTCGTAGTCAGCTGCTGGCGACCTATGTGCCAACACCGGCCGACGGAAACGAGCAAAGTTTGCGCTGCAATCCAGGAGCCAGTGACCGAATGAGCGCGTCACAGTGTACCGTCAAGACATGACCCCCCTTTTTAAAAGGGCGGATCCGAACATGGCCGAGGACAATAAAAGTGGTAGGGGTTTAAAGTAGTTAAACCGAGTAGACGTGCAAAAGCATCTATTCGTTCTTCTGAAGGGTTTGACGCGAGATCTTTTAATGCCCGTATATGCAGAATTGGTTATTCTCTATTTAACATTCATAGATCACGGCGAGTCCTCATACCGCTACCAGCGCAACTGCCACCTGCCAGGGCAGGGCAGGGCTCCCATTGGCTACAGCTGGTGCGATGCTCCTCGGAACTTACCCGAGTTTCCTCCTATAGGCTGCAGCTTGCGCGACGCTCCTCGGAACTTAGCCGAGCTTACTCGTGTAAGCTCGGGTTAGTTTGAAGCACAAGATGACAAGATTCTTGCTCGGGGCTGGTACGCCTGTAGTGGTGCTTTAGCACTAAAAGTGCTCCACCTGATGCATGGCACCAAGTAAGAACTATTCGCTGGGCTTGTGCGCAACCCACCTGGCACCACTGAGGAATTTCTAGCGGAGGACACCACCGTCGAAGACACCCTGCAACACGCGCTCTCTACGACAACCGCGACGTAAACATCGCGTCACCAGCCGCCTTTCAGTCGGGCTCCAGCGGCTCCGCCGGAACGCTCTTAAGGAGCTCGCCCGGCCTGTTATGAAAGAAAAGCTGCGCTAAATGCATCTCTCTGAAATGCCACCGACGCCGAAGTGTCCGTCGTCGGCAGACGATGTTCGAGACGAAGCGATGCAGGCGGTCCCTAAACAGGTTGCGGCTTCTGCCCTATGTACCACCGCCGCCCATTCTGCAGGCGTACGACGCGCCGGTGCTCCTGCAGGACGGCGGCCACAACTATTCTAGTGCCAACTCAACTGCGTTCCAGCCGAGTCCCCGCCTTGACTGGCCAAAGCAAGCCTCCGGAAGACTGACGTGCGGCGGGCGCCCGCACACCGGCCCCTCTGTTAATTACCACTGCGACGAGGCTGACTACACGTTGAGGCTGTGCCCTTATCGCCGAGCTATAGCCTTCGTGTTCTTGCATCCCAGGGCCCCATGCCCACGGAATGGTGAAGGCCCACGCGAAATCCAGGACTACCTGTCGACGTGCCGGAGCTAGAGAGATCTACCTCGTCACGAGCCCCGCCCACCTACCTCTTCCCGCTATCGTTCGCCGAACCCCGTCCCGACAAGCGTTATGGCCTCTCACGGACCCCCATCGGGAAAACTAGAACCAGCGGCCAGCGGAGTGAGGGAAGGGGGGGGGGAGCTAAGGAGCGAACGGTCGAACATCCTCCATCGCGTTTACGACTAGATGACGGCTCTCCAACGAGGACACGTGGTAATAAAAACGGCCGTGGCTTAGCTTGGTTAAGCCTGGTGATTGCGAAGCACGCCGCTTAGAAAGTCGTTCTTCTCGTTCTTCTTCCTTCTCCGTAGCTCGCTGATGCTTCCTCTTTACATTCTGCCGAGCTGCCTTGTTCGTAGGCACCATCGAAACATCTGGCTGTATGACTGCCTTGGCGAGAGGAGCGGAGCTGTTTTATACAGCTGGTGTGACCTCACTCTGACCGTAGCGCCCCTGGTGAGAGGAGTTAGGCCGCCGTTGGTGGCTACCGCCTCGCCTCGCGACGGCGTGAGATGGGGCCCCGTTTTTACACAGCTGGTGTGACGTCACACCAACCGTAGCGCCCCTGGTGAGAGGAGCGGGAGTTAGGCCGCCGTTGGTGGCTACCGCCTCGCGACGGCGTGAGATGGGGCCCCGTTTTTACACAGCTGGTGGGACGTCACTCTAGGTCACGTGGTGTGACGTCACGCAGCGAGGTCACGCTAAAGGTCAATGGTGCCTACCACCGCCTCGCCACGGAACGGGCTGAAGTGCGACCTAAAGTAGTATTGCTTCGCAATAAAAACGGATATATACAGCTTCAGACTTGCCGGTCGCTATCGACGATTTCGCAGTTACTGCGTTAGTCGAGAGGGGAGCGGACTATCTCGTGATGAGCAGTGTGCTGGCAAACGAACTCAAGAAAGTTTTAACCGCACGTGGACTGGTCCACAAATTCGCACGGCTGGGAGGAACCTAATTACCCCTTCTGGCCGTCATACTGCGAGGGTTGAAATCCACGGATTCGTCTACGTTTGTGACCTTGTGGTCCTCCCCCATTGTTTCCGCGACGTCATAATCGGCCTGGACTCCTTGCGAGCTAACGGCGCAGTTATCATTTTGCAATAGCCGCGCGTAACGTTTTCGCCGACCCAAGTCATTGCGAGAGCCGACACAGACGACTCCGAGGTGGTGTCCGCATTGCGTATTGCTGCTGACAACATGACGGTGCCGCCATGGTGCAGCATGGTGGTTCCAGTCCAAAGCGACTCACTAGGTAACCGCGACCGTTACGACAGAGAGAAACGTGGGCTTTTTACTAGACAGAAGGATCTGCGCTGCAAGAGGGCTTGTTCGTTTACGGAATAGCTGTGCGACACCCTTGCTTACCAATGTTGGGGCCGAGCTTCAGCGCGTTGCGCAAGGAACGGCCAACACATATGTTAGCGACGTTGTTGCGCCCGCTGAATATGTGCGCCGGAGTCGCCGTCGCAAGCAGGACGCGATGGAGCCAACGTTCTGCCTAGCGTGGACATCAATCCCGGCTTGTCGGCGGGTCAGATGCGCCTGTTAGAGCTGGTTCAGCATTTCGTCGGGTGCTTTGCTACGTCATCAAAAGTAGGGCGCACATCGGTAGCCAAACACCGCACTAGCGTCTACGAGGAGATAAGCCCGATATCCCAGCTCCTATACAACGTCTCGCAGAAGGAACGAGAGGCAATTCGGAGTCCAGTGCACGAAATGCTTCCCTACGACGTCTTCCAACCGTCCACCAGCCCCTGGGATTCGCCTGCAGTGCTGCTGAACAAAAAAAAAGTGGTAAGGTTTTAACGTAGCTAAGCCGATTAGACGCGTGAAAGCGTGTGATGATTCTTGGTTTCTTGTTTTAGCCTCAGGTGAAGTTGGCAGTGGAGGATTGGCCAGGGTGCCTCTTCTTCCTGGCATGTGCATGTGCACGCAACTGTGTTTCTCGCTCTTGATCGTCCTCTCTCCACTCGGCGGCAGCTGGCTAACGCACCTCCGAACTTTCCCGATCGCTTCCTCCTATTGGCTGCAGCTTGCGCGACCGTTCTCCGAAGTAAACCGAGCTTACCCGAGGATTCGTGCTCTGGGTTGGTACGTCGGGAGTAGTGCTTCCGCACTAGAACGCAACAATTTGCAATTCTGCCACACCGGTCACAGTATATGGCCGAGCAGGAGACGACCTGTCTTACCCCTTTCCAACTGGTCTGCGGGCGTCGTGTCATTATGCTGGACGCTATGCTACCCACTGGTCACAGCGAAGATAACACCGACGCCTATGCTGACGTCGACGCATTCGTCCAGCAGGCTGAAGAAGCCCGCCACCTCGCAAGGTGCAAGCTCCGAAGATACGATACGAACATTTACAGCGGGAACAAAGCTCCACGGCGGGGCCATCTTTACCCCATTGACATTGTGTTAGTTGCCGGCGTCGGACCGCCGCTTTAGGTGAGGGAGTAATGTCGCGTGCTAATGGGCGAGGATACGGCGAGGACAGCGTGTTTGTGACTGCGTGCGAGTCAGCCTTCTTGTCTGAGCGCAGTCTTCTGTGCTGTCCCAGTGTTACTGTATCAAGTGTTTGTTAGAATATGGAGGCAGCCAACAGTAATCTAATCCAAGGAAAGCGTAGGATATCCAGGCCTCAGGACTGATCAGATGTTGTATACTTGCCGCATGCTACAGCGTACGCATACTGCAGCTCGACGGACGGGCTGGATGACCGTCACGCGCTGCTTTTAAACAAGTGACGGTGGCGCCACCTGTGAGCTGGTTAATGAGCTATCGATCCGCATCACCTATGGTTGTTTAGCACTCCTGTAGATTTTATCTTATTGTCAAAGGTGGCGCGACAATAACCCGATTTTCGAGTTAGTTTTACCAATGTCCTGGATTTTGATCTGTAGGGTCTATAGGAACTTTCCAGCTTGCATGAACGAAGGTCTCCGATTCACACTTTTTTATTCGAAAAGTGTGACGTGAGGCTCTGGTGCAACACAAGCTGAGAGAGAAAGAGAGAAGTATTTTATTTCCTGACGACTCATGCCGAGCCCCGACACTGACAAAGCTGCAGCGGCGATTTGACAAAAGTTTGAAGTTTATTAGATGAGCGGTGCGTTCCGATCCACGGTTCAGTTTAACTGAACTGTTCGCTGACCGTCGCACCTCAATATCGTAGCCGGCGAGTAACCTCTCGACACTTTCAAGCCCGTTGCAAAGATCCTAGTTTATCCGCGAACATCGAGGGTTTCACTTGAAAGAAGGTTCAGGCACCCGAGAGGACACGCATACTGAATAAGAGGGCACAGCTTGAATACTCCACTCTCTTCATGCCACATCATTATTTTAAGCATGTATTAACTGTCCAAAAACATAACCTTAAAAAGAACAAAGAAGGTCTTAAGCATAGACTCTGAGCAATCGAAACGACTTACAAATGAAAATTAGTGCGTGTTACTTTTAAGCGGCCAGGGCAAGAGCAAGTTATTCAGTGGTCTGGAGTCAGCGTGTAGTACCTTCCACTATTTTTCGAGACGGGGCAATCGTCTTTTTTATCATGACTAAACTAAGCAACAAGATAGCCATCTTCAAAAGCTGTCTATGCGTTACGCTGCGACCGCCGTACATTCTTATGCCCCTTGAGCGTTTATGAAGGCAACAACTAAGTTGACCGATCGAAACAGAACCTCCTAGACTGACCTAATCGCACAAGCTTACACGTGACTACGCTTCCTTGACAATAATGCGGATGACATCACATGCAAGAGCCCGCTAAAACGGCCCATCGAAAATGAAATCTCTATCCACGCCGTATCATCCATGAACACTGCGTGTGGACAATAATGCTCTTGCAGTGCATCTAACTGCCGAAATTAAGTACGCAATAAAATGAGATTATGATGTTATCATGCCTATAAACCATTCGTGTAGACGAGTTGTAAGCAATGTGTTCTCTTTTCAACCTTGCCCACAGAAAGGCTTCCACAAATTTCGTGTAAATCACTGCGTAAGGACACCATGTTTGTTTGCTAGTGGACGCCTTGACAGCCTCAGGACCGTTGAGGAACATTTGCCGCAAACTGCTGCCATTAGCCAATGGGACGAGTAAACTGGCCGCTTAGAGACGCAAGTGTAAATATCACAAGAAATAAATAAGCTCTCGTCGCAAAAAAAAAACAGTTGACGTGCAAGAACCCCTGCTAGTAGTTTAGAGTTGCACTTTTTATAAGAATTATTTTTTTTCGCCCCCACCCGCTCTTGACAAGGTCGCCTTCCGGCATGCACTTGGTGCCGTCCTAACTCGCTTTAATCGAGACGCTGTAGTTTTCTGAAAACACCAGCGTTGTCAAGAGCACACTGTTGCAAATAACTAGTGTAAAGCGACTCTTTTTCATATATACAAGCTAAAACCCCAAGCTACAGGGTTCAGCGCGCATGTAGTACCGCTTCCTTCGATCAACAAAACTAAATTATTAACCGCATACCAAAGCACATCTGTAGCGAAAACATAACGGTGACATAAAAACAAGGACAAAATAAAGTAGTCAAATTCTCCAGCGCTGTGGTACTTCTTGCTTCGTACGTTCGGTCCTCGCGCGTTTTGCCTTCCGCACCAACCTGTGGTCGGAAGCAAACAGCAGTCCTTGAAACCTAGGGCACAAAACCACTTGATACGCACGCTTATTATGACGTCCTGGAAGTGGTATTAATTGCTGTCATTGCACTCGTTGCGGAGGTAGTCACAGGAACAACACTCCGCGCACTGTGTGTCACACGCGAAGAAGGCACAGGCATTACCGTGGCCCACTGTTCACCGAGCGCATTGGCCACGAGCCTCCATGCTTTAGAGCGCGTCTCGGCACTCCACACCTGCACAACCAGGAGGGTGCCGTCTACCACGGACATCCACTTGCTTCCATCTAAAGAGTAGATGCGGTTAAGCGCTTCGTGCCCGATGCCCGCCACTGCCGCAAGTTCACCTGTGACGTAAGCATCGTCCACTGGTAAGTACGGCACTTTGAAGGAGGCATTGTACAGGGGCCTCAGTGCGGCCGACTCCATGAACACTGCACTGCCGGAACAGTACCTTGGGAAATATTTTTTCGGGTACACTTCATTCGACATGTACCAGGGCAAAGCAGTCTGTCTGATGACTGGCATGCCGTCCCAGACGCAGCAGTGGAACTTTGGAGGTGGAGGGGTGCTGGAGGAAGATGCCCCGGTCGAAGAACCAGTGAACTTCTTCACCAGCGTTGGAAGGTGCAAGACGATGTCGTCGTCCATCTTGAGGACGAACCGTGCCCGAGGACAGTTCTCCAGGGTCCACTTGATTCCGTAGACGAACTTGTACGTCAGGTTCCGGTAGGTGTCCATGTACGGCAGCACAACCACGTCTCCGTGGAGTTCGGCTTCTTTCGTAACGCTGGCCCACACCTGGTCCACCGGTGACATGCCGACGAAGAAGACCGTCGTCCAGTTATACTGGGCGCCGAATGAGGAGTTGGCAACCACTTCCCTCAGGACGCGGCGGTGGTCCGAGTGGGTCGTTGCGGTGTGCACGAAGAATATGTAGTCCAGGTCCCGTTGGCAGTCTGAAACGACCTTGAAGGCAGTGGGCAGCGATGTGACGTTCTCCACCGGGAAAGGCACTTTGCCGTAGCCTCTCAGTAACTGCTCGGGTGGATTCCAAGTAAGTCCGTTGTCTTCAGCTGTCGTCGTAGCTGAAGTCGTCACTGTTGTTCCTCTCGTTCGTCTTGTAGTTGCTCGCGTCGTCAGAGATGTCGTTGGCCGTGATAGGGGCGTTTCTGGTTCAGTCAAAAGTAATGGAGATGTTTGTTTCCGTAGTGTTACCTCACGTGGACCTTGTCTTGCGATTGAAGACACCTCTTCACTTGTCGGTGGCGTCCAGGAAGCGTCGCTTGTCGTCGAATCGTTCAATTGAAGGCCTTGACGTATTGATGCTTGACTCCTATGCGGATACATGTAGGAAGGCTCGGCATGCGTGATGGTTACAGCGCCTGAAGCCTGCTGCCTTGGCACCGGCCAGCCGACTGGATTGTAGCCCGCGGTCCAGAAGCCGATGTAGATGAGAACCACGAGGCCCAAGATTGGCAGCCACCGCTTGGCGGTTGACGTCAGGGTCCTTAGGCAACCGTCTGCGGGAAGCGCACAAAGAGCATATCAAATTTTAATCAATTCGCATCAAATATAAGAACTGAATGATATTGTGCCATGCCATAGTCTGCACTTCAAACATGGTTGCTGCGACACTACTTTCTTAATTAGTTCAATCATAAATAATGAAGTGCATTTATCAGAGTTTTGGTTACTGTTGTCGAGGAACTCCAGAAGCGTCGCCACAACTACCCCTTCCACCTATTTCTCAACATACTCTGCTAAGGTCGCGAACTGGAATGTAAAAGTTCGTAACTGCCTTGCCATGGGTTCAGAATAGTCAACAAACGGGATATTTCTCAGTGCTAATGACTCGCCTGTATATGCATAGTAGTTACTACATAGACGGGTAATCTTTCACTTGACGGGAACTGCCTTTGTACACAGCATGGCCTGGGCCGACTGTAAGCAAACGTCACGCGACAGCGTATATTCAGACTTTTACCCTCGGCCCTTTCAGACCTTTTTGTTAATTAATGGCAAATACATCAGAAGGTAGGCACAAAGCTAAGTAAACTTGAATATATCATTATGTAAAGTTCAGCAAGAAACATTATACAATGACTGAAACAGTACCTTCCTCTCCGCACTCTATAGGAGAGGAGTAGCTGCTCTATAGGCCAGGGGTCTCAAAGACGTGGCTCGCTGGCACCAAAGATTTCGTCATTTGTTCTTGAAGCGTCGTGTCGGTAACGTCTCGGTGCCTTTCACTTCGGTATCGCTTAATTTTATCTCAGTTTGCAGTTTGGCATAGGCCGATTGCTCGCCGCGACTTACCTGTAAACCAGTGGAGCGACAAACTTTATCAGGAAATCGAGAGGCAACAGTCTCCTAACTTCGCACATTCCCTGACTGTTACTCAGCCGTTTCGCTTATTCAACATTCATGGCGGGGGCCGAAGAATCCATCATGGCGGCATGAGATCTGACTTTTTTTTTCACTTACTTGCTTCCCAGGTATGCTGGCCAGTGAAAGGCAAAAATGTGTCGATGCGAACCACGCAGCAAAATTAGTTTGAGACCGACTATAGTATTGTTCCCGGTGCCGTGAACTCTGCATTGTATACGTTGCTGGAAGTGCAACCCTTATGCAGGGGCACACTCAGTCTGCTTACATTATTCCGCTCTTTATTTTTCTTTACAGTGATAGCTGTTAGGCGCTCGTCACTGGCGTGATGACATCCACCCACCTGGTGGATGTCATTAACGCACCGACCGGTCATTAACGCACTCCTCTTATATATCACGGTCAACCTGGGACGCATAAGCCTAAGTTTGGAACAGCCGCCTGCCACTGCAGGGGTGCATCACTTGACCACTACACCAGTGCGATATGAGGCCACTGTATCTTTTCTACCCTAAAATATCCCCAAAACTAAACGCCTAAACAGATATCACTGAATCTCGCTTTACACAGTCCTAACATCCCTGTGATATTTTCTACACTACAGTGCCAAGGCCAGTTATACTCTATCTGCCCAGGACGCAAAAGTTCGGACATTCAAACAATAGAAGACCAAGAAACAACTTTGATAACAACGTAGGAAAAAGGCCGAATCTTCATTCCTACCACTAAGTCCTCTCTGTCAGCCATTGACAGCATGCCATAGTGTTAACGTCATTGGTGTCGGAGGTTTGCGGCGATTTGTGATGAGGCTCTCTCTGAGGTTAATGGCACAGTTCTACTGACGACACGTTCACCGGCTGCAGCCAATGATAGTTCAACTGAGGGCTCGTATTTCGTAACGGGTCGAGAGCTTTGCCCTTTATGACTTGTGACGCGTTGACCGACATGTGAATGAGCAATGCCATCATGCGGCTCCGCTGTCGAAGGCGGTGCTGAGCAGCGACGTTATGCGCCTAAAAACGCCGTTATGAAATACGGCCACAGGAAAAAGTTGGTTACGGGGCCCTGTTTTCCGCGTCTCCCACGTGGGCGGCGAAGTGGGCGCCTTCGATAGCGCGCCACATAAGTTGTTTTTACTTACCTGCGGAGGACTAGCGCCACCTACTAGCGAACTGCCGTTAGTGGTTGATCATCATGAAGACTGACTGACTGAAAAACTTTATTTTCAAAATATATCCAGGGAGCTAGTGGAGCGGTCCTTAAGGGTCCGTTCCTTACATGAAGAAACAGAGGTTTCTTTGAAACGATACTTAACGCAGCAATGCCCTTTGGATCCCTTGTGATACTGATTGTAGAAATGTGCATTATTTCTGCTCGCAGAACTGCATGAATTCCGGACTTAGTTGAAGCAGCGTTCTTTTCAAAGATATTCATCAAAGTAGGGTCGAAAGAACGGCTGCCATTATGCAGGAGGCCAGAGTGAAGGTAAATTCTTGCACAACCTAACCCCAATGGCAAGAGAGCCAAAAATTTATGTAGTCGTAATGCTGCTATGGCAGGTGGTCGAGTAGTTCTGGGTTTTTTGTGTGTGAAGTGTGTGGCTCATAGACACGAAAACCAGGCGCCGCCAAAAAAAGCGGTAGCGCTACAAATCTCGCGATTAGTCGAAACAGTGTGAGTCATCAAAAGTGGGAAAGTACGAAATGTTAACAACCAAAAATACTAGTACTTAGAACTGTATCAACTGCAAGATAATAGAGTAGAATTAGAATAGCATTGGAATAGAACTGGAATAGAATTGAAATAGAATTGAAATGCTTTCCAACTACTAGAACGCAAGTTCCTTAAGTGCCTCCGGTAACAATTGATTTTGATTTACTCGATGCATCTGCGTGTTTGCGCCGAGTTTTATTGTCCAAGGCGTTTAAAAAAATACTTTAAATTAGGGACATTCAGTCAGGCTGTGATCATATTTTGTAGCGAGAGCTACACTGCGCTACCAGTCGAGCATTTCGCGGTACGTGGGAGAGGCCAGTTGTGCGCATGCGCCGTTACCATGGCAACCGGAGGGGAGCAAAGTGCGGCGTGCGCTTCGACGTCGCCGCGGCCCCGCGCCCGCTTCACCGTCAAAGCCGAGCGTGACGTCACGCGGATGAGCAGTTGTGCGCATGCGCCGATACCATGGTGACCAGAGAGACCCCACAGCTGCGCCGCGTTCTTCGTCAGCGCCTCGCCGCCTCGCCACTCTATCACCCGAACACCGCGCCGCATGCGCAGGACTGCGTATACAAAGGCGGAGATGTAGTGGGCGTCTCTATCACAACGTTTGAAATGCATGCAGAGAAGGAGAGTCCAGCCGCTGCTAAACGGCGGTGTAGACAAGAGAAGATAACTCTTCCGATCCTGAGGCTGTCACCTGGCAGTTGGCTTGAACCAATAAGAACGCTGCAGTCTGTGCTTACGTGAAACAAAGTATCACCGCAGTCAGACATCTCCCTTGGATCACGGTGAGTAATGGTGAAGCCTGCTGTGTTCGGCTTCTGGAGAGCGGCATTATCATCCAAGGTGTCTACGTGGCACCGGGAACATCTGTCAAGCAGACGATTGATGTGGTTGTCACGTGTATGCCAGCCTACGGCACGGTTTCACAGTTGTGTGGGACTTTGGGTGATTTCAACAGGAAACAGGACTCTCTTAGTTTATGAAAGAAAATTTTAACTCCAATTTAGCTTCGGGCCCTCACGTCCAGACTACACAATGGGGAGCTACTATTGAGCTTGTATACTAAAGAGGCTCTACCAAATCGAAATACTGTATCGACAAAATTGAGACCACTGCATGCTACTTCACAGATCATCGGGCAATCTTCGTCTCTGTCAAGCAAAATGAATAAACATGTGTATACCCAATGTCTCTCATTGCTAAACATACAGTGACCACAACAAGCTCAGCCAGGGAAACGTGCCTCTCGCTACGTATATCCTGGCGTAGCCGAGCTAAGCCACCGCCAATTTTTTCATAGTAACAAGTGACGAAATCCTAGAAGTTCTTTACTTTCATTCGACGTTTTCAGTGCCCGGGATTTGCTACAGTGTTGATGAGCATCAACTGGGTTACAAATCACAACCGGAACTATAGGAGACGAGGAGCAGCCTCAGAGGCACATGGCGCAAACCTGAGGAGCTTCTCGGTTGCCGTTCGTTGCTGTCTCTCTCGTCCTTCTTTTTGCTGCACTTCAGGCTGAGAGGGGCGTGCCAGGTGGTCTCCTCCTCAGTGCACACAAGGAGGATTTATGGCTTTGTGGTTTTATGGGGGTTCAACATGCCAAAGCGACTCAGGCTATGAGGGACACCGTAGTGAAGGGCTCCGGAAGTTTCGGCCACCTGAGGTTCTTTAACGTGCTCTGACATCGCACAGTACACGGGCCTCTATAATTTCGCCTCCATCGAAATTCGACCGCCGCGGCCGGAATCGAACCCGCTTCTTTCGGGTCAGCAGCCGAGCGCCGTAACTCCTAAGCTACTACTTACAAGGCTTACAAGGAGGATTTAGAAACCGGTTTTCCCGGCTTCCACTCCATCACCGCCTATGTTCCTCTAAATGTCTACGCCGTCCTTCTTTTAACGAGAAAAGTCCAGGTCGCCTGTTCTGGTACCATCCTATGCCCTTTTCTACGGTGTTACCCCTGCGACGCTCATCCATAACAATGAGATATGCGACACCGTCACAATTGCTACTTCTGAGTTGCACGATCCCCCGACACTATATTTTCTACATGTCATACTCATCATCACTATCAGCCCAGTTATGTACAGTGGACGATCTATAACCCCAGCTCGCACACTGATCTCGAATCAGCCCTGTCCTGTGCCAGTTGCGGTCAACTATATCCTCGTGAACTTCCCTAATCCTTTTTTGCAAGCCTGATTCACTGTCGCCCATTGCTTACGATACGTTTTTGTGTGCTTCCGAGTTCCTACATGTACTTTTTATTTAAGCCGGCAGGCATGTGTGTCAACTCAAGCACATTGCTTAACGGCGTCGCGAACAGACAGAGTCCCACGTTACATGAACTCGATGGCTTTGTTTTATTTATTCGTGGTGTTAACCCTCTATATAAGGGTCGTTACAGAGGAGAGAAACAAATATGAATGCAATTCATGCTCAAATTTCAAACGAAACGCATTCAGGAAACAGAATGAGCACCTAGCATTACATACCCACAAGTAGCGTCGCAATATGCATCGGTACCGATATATTCTATAAGAGTTCCCTATAGTGGAAAGAAAATTCGCAGTTTTCATATTGATCCTGAGGGTTTACAGCATTAAAAGCTTTATATTTTATCAAGGAGTATGCCATGATTGCAGGGAAAAAATCCCCATCCTCCCGTATGCTTAACTCTTTCCGTACACCACGCCCATTGAACTTCGCCAGCCCGCTGATGCGAACGGTGAGGGTGCTGCCTCATCATCCGGCTTTAGTGCAGATGGCAAAGGAGACCCGAGGAATCAATCCAGAAGTTCGGTGGATAGCCCCTCAGCCAGTTTTGTATTCGGGCCCGTTTTGGTCAACTCAGCGGCCGTTTTCAAAAGGTTAATGACTTTACTGTTATTTGTCTGATTTGTAAGGTTTCCACGTCATATGGACAGGATTTGAAACGGCATGCATGCGTTGCGAGGGGTTCACCCGACTGTTTCGTCCAATGACGAGCTCAACTACGCAGGACCTAAAATGATTGTTCTCTGGCTGGAAAACTGTACGAGCTAGAACTTTATTTTTTTTTTAGAATTATTTGCTATAGGATAAACAGACATTTTGTATGCTCCAGAGTTCGTTTACAATTTTATATTTTTTTCGATACAAGCACACGTTTGCACGTTTTGTTCATTTTTAATTTCGGAAATTGTACTTGATACTAAGGCATCAAATTTCACATTCACGAAGTTAATAATATCAAAAATGCACTTAAATGGCTTCTATTTGATGTATTAAATTAAATTTGAAGCCTCATAGATCTTGGGCCAAAAATATTTAACGAACACCCACAAAATACAGCCATTTCCACGAAAAATACATAGAGCCATGAAAAATGACTGAATCAGATTCTGCGACAACCTAACCGCGTTCGGTCGCCTTGGGTCTTCGCGTTGTTCGAAAGGGTGTCACAGACAGAGATTATGCGCTTCAAACCGCAGGCTTCAGAGTTATTAAATAAGAAAGTTGATTTAGCAAGCACATGATGTGGTTACTTGTGTGCTGCCTTGTGCTCGATCATAAAAGTTTCACACATTGTCATACTATACACACCACACATGTTCCTTGGCCCGCAAGCACTTAACACCAAATAGTCGTTAAAGTCACCGCAAGGAACCCTTTCGTTTGGAAGTTCAGGGTATGGTGAATTGATCACTTGGCTAAGTCTTGAAGTTGCATTACGGCACCGTACATTCAACACGTAGTCAATTTCTTATTGTTCTTAAACGCGTGACGGGCGTTTAATCATCCTTGACCGCGTTTTCTCTCACAGATTTCTCTTCACTCTTATAGACCGTCTCTTTACTAATCTCCACTGCAGAACGAGGAACAGACTTGTCCTGGTACTCTGTCCTGTCATCAACGTTGGGAACACTACGAAGAGGTGCAGCGTTACCGTTGACTAATGCGGTCACTAGAGCCACATCATGTGACGACACAATAGGGTCTTTATGAAGAATCGGCTTCATCCGCGTTTCTTTCACCGTCAGCTTTGCGTCAGAAGGCGCCACCGCCTCTTCGTCGGCAGAAGCCGACTCTTCGGTCTGCACGTGACTGGTCGCGCTGTCTTTCGAAGGCGTCTCATAGTCCAGGAACGCCAGCGTTGGCTCTTTGAGTTCCCGCATAATTAAGTCCCAGCTCCGCCTCCGGTTCTTCGCCCTGTAGATCTGGGCGAACATGTACTTTCCCCTGGCCACCTCTTCCCACTTGTCGTCGAAGAGTGCGTAGAAGCGGTTGAGCTTCACGTGTCCAATGGAGGCAGCCTTAGCGGCCTCCCCGGTCACGTAAACGTCGTCCACGGGCATGAAAGGGACCAAGAAGGACGCGTTGTAAAGGGCCTCCATGACTCTGCTGTCGAAGAGTACCGTACTTCCCGAACAATAACGGGAGAAAACCCGCTTGCGGTACATCTTTTTGGGAATGTACCACGGAGAGTCGGTCTTCCGTTCTACCATCATGTTGGTCCAGACGTAGCAATGTAGGGCTAGCCGCTCGTCGTATTTCCTCAGATTCAGGTAGGCCACGAGTTTTGTCAGATTGATCACGATGTCGTCGTCCATCTTGACGATGTACCGGGTGGCGGGACAGTTGTCCATGGTCCACTTCATCCCGTATACGAACTTGTACGTCAGGTTACGATACGCGTCTATGTACGGGAGCATCACAAGGTCGCCATACCTCTCGGCTTCGTCCAGGACCATCTGCTGGACGCGCAGGTTCCGAGACATACCCACGAAGAAGACGGTGGTCCAGGAGTGTTTTAGCGCCATGAAGGCGTCGCCTATAGTCTCGCGTAGTAGCTGGCGTTTGGCCCAGTTACCAGGGGCGCTGTGTACGAAGAAGATGTGGTTCAGGGGGCCAGTGTTGCGGCACCGCTGCACCACAGAGTACGCCACCGGCAGGAAGCTGACGTTCTCCACGGGAAAGGGCAGCCTGCCGTAACCACTAAGCAATGCCTCCGTAGGGCGCCAGAACAACAGTTCCAGAGGCACGTCATTCCAGCGAGACGTTTCTTCACGGCTTTCTGCCACCTGGTGATGACTGAGCAGAGTAGCGCGGTAAAAGTCCGGAGGAGGAACTCGTTTCCAGGAGTCTCGTTGAGCGTACCAGTAGGTGACGTTGAAGAGGGTGAACGCCGCTAGCAGCGCCAGCAGGGACCATTGGCGAGTGGCCACTGGTGGACTCTGCAGACAGGCACCTGCGTGTAGCCTAGGATCAGAAGAGTTCTCGTGACGTCATCACTCCTCGTGCCTGCGTGCACTGCGATGCGACGATGCGTGAGGAGAGGTGAGGACCTTGCGTGCAGGAACGAACAGGTCCGTGCATGCCCGAATGCGATGCAAAGCGTCGTGCATGAAGCGCTGCCGAAGATGCATTTAGCCACAAGTTTGCTGACGTGTCGATTGGTAGATACCTATTGTCTCTCTACTGAACGTTAACATTTCTCGCTAGAAAAAAAAATCACAGCTGAGCAAGGCTTTCAGGTGCCCAGTGTAATGAACAGGCATTGCGTGTCGCAGCGTACGTGGCACATGCGGTCAACCCTACAGCGTTGAGTGTGCTTGTCCAGTGTCTTCGCCCACCAGTACACTTCGCGGGGTTCGAGCTCGAAGCTTTGATTCTTCGCAGCTCTGCACATGCCCCAAGATTTCTGTGACAGTTATGTTTGCATTTAAGACCACTGAGTGCTGTGCAAAAACATGCGGTGCAGTTCACGGTGCATGCTGATGATAATTGAAGTGCGGGGAGACAAAGGGGTATGCTGGAACAGGACGGGAGGCCCCAGTAAGTCGGTGCACCTGATATGGTCGGAGCGAGTGGGATCCTTTACCCCATGCATGCATTGGTTCTCTTGGCGGGATTCTCTTTAGGAAGTGAGCAAGTCTCAAAGACTAAGGCGAGAGTTTACGAACCTCCCTCGTTAGCACTGAAGTGCCGACATGAGGAACTAGTATCCACGAAAAGCTTGTCGCGACAAAGTTATTGCTCGTCTCGTACAATGTGACTTTGATAATATTTAAGCAATTGGAACTATACTCGCGAAAAATTATAGCCAGGGACATTATCTTCTAACGTTTTCAGCACACGAGTAGGTGTGAGTCTAACAAAAATCGGTACGTTCAGTGACCGGATAGCAAGAAAATCGCAGACAGTTCGCATCTTCTGAAGCAGAATGTGACAGCGGCAGCTCTACCTCACACATCTTCCTCACGACTCACACACTTTTATCTCGCAGCTATACTTCCCACCTTTACTCCACCTCTATCTTACACCTCTACTTCAAAAACCTGCCTCCCACCCCTACTTCCTACACCAATCTTTACACGCCTATTCCTGAACCCTCTACTTCACATTTGTGCCTCACAGCTCTAGCTCCTGGTAGACTGAACGACTTTTCAGTGACAGCAGTAGTAGAGCCATTCCCCCAAATTCAGGCGTCAGCGTGTGACAGTAAAGGAGTGAAGCCTCAACAGTCCAGAGGTACAAACTACCCACCTCTACCCCCATAAGTGCCACCCACCAGCTAGCTACCAGATGATGCCCATGAGAGGAAGCTACCAGTCATCACCCACACGCCACCCAACGTAACTCTGCATAACGTCTGCCCCCATCTTCAACCTCAAAAACCCTCCACCCAAGAAACAAGCCCATGCGCTGAAGGCCACGATTTCTTTTCGGATGTTCACAACCTTTATATGACGGTTTTATTGCCTAGGCATTATATAGGGTTAAGGCAAATCGAACATTCCATCCTTCCAACTATGTTCCTCAGCTGCTCAGCACTAGGTTGCTGGTTGAATACAAACCATCGGCGACCGCATTCCGAGAGGGAGTGGGGGGGGGGGGGGGGCAGATGTAATATACGTCAGCGTACTGGTATTTCAATGAGCGCCAAAGAACACCCCGACGGTGGTAAAATATTTATACTCAGCCTCTCACTCTGCAAAACTTTCCTCCGAATGGCAACAAACATTCCAAATAAAAAATGGGCACCAAGCCCTCACCAGCAAAACTATATATAACCGGCTTAACTAACGTTGTAGCTGCTCCCTCCATGGTCTAAACAATAACCCAGGCGCAGATTTGCTGGGCAAGAGGAACATCCAGCAAAATAATTTTAAACGCCCAAATGCTTCACGTGCAGCACCAGCCATCGACTGAAGCAACTCGCAAATGCTCAGTTTTAGTAGAGGTTACAACGTACCTACAAAGAACGACTGTGATAGAAAGGATTTAAAAAAAAACGTTGCGGTTGATTATGGCTCGGCTCTCAAATGAGCATTGCAGAGCTGAGCAATGAACATTCACAAGCGCATCCATTGATAGCAAACATCCATTCAATGTGAATACGTTCTTCACAGTTTAATCGCCTCCTTAAGAGAGGCGAAGAATTTACTGCCGACAAGTTTTCTCGAGGTGAAGCCCTTCATAGCTCTAAATATTTTTCTCACCACTTAGCAGCCTTACTTCAAAAACAGAGCTCAGGCTCGCGATTTCATTTAGCGACGCTGGGCGCGTGCACTTCGCTCCAACCATGCTGTCAGTGCACGGCCCCTAAAGCCTGGAATGAATGATCGCGAAGTCATAACTTCCCACGAGGCGCCTGCGCCGGAGTGTATACACGCCAAGTCGTAAATAAGTCAAGCAAGAACAAACCCGCAGCAACACCTTCGCAGGCGCGCGCCTTTCAAAATGAATTCTCCATGATGTGCATGCGCTCGAGAAAAAGTGAAACAACCGACGCTCACGAATAGAGCAGGGATGAAGGGTTATAGGAGGGGGGGGGGGGGGGGAGGTGCGAAGGCGTAACGACGACGGGGCGTTCAACAAAACAGCCGACGCTGCTGGGGCGTGTATTTTACAACAGGTGCTTTAAAGAGCAAGAACGCAATGAAAGGTGAGTAGCCGTCTCTTTGAAAACAAAAAAAGCAGAAGTGAAAGATCGCTCGAGGTGTCGATCGTAAAGAAGGAACGGAGATGGAGTGGATGAAAAGACACGCTCTATTCGACGGCACACTTCACGTTCAAAGTTGAGCACACGCGGCGCATGAGAGCAGTGAAGTAAAGGAAAGTAGAAATGACCGAAAGGAAGGCAACAAAGACCTTTTCTTCCTCCGTGTCTCTTTGTGCTTTTCTACATTCCTTGACGTGAACAAACTAGCCTGCAATCGCGTCTATATATACTTATGCACCGAAATGACACACATCCTAAAGGTCCCGCAAGGAGCAGACGTGGAGCATAATACAAGAACTGAACTGCTTCGCATAAAGCCCGTGTAGCCCCCGCATTAAGAACAGCGCCATCTGGCGCTGAATATATATATATATATATATATATAATATATATATATATATATATATATATATATATATATATATATATATATATATATATATATATATATATATATATATAGCGGACGGCACAATTACAGCCAGCCCGTTTGATTCTATATGGTGCTGTGTGCTTTTGTTCAACAGATAGGCCGTGCTTATTTTTTTGTTTTTCCCTTTTAAGAGAAGATTTATTCCGTTTACAGCTCCGAGCTCTCCTGCAAGTACATTGGGAAGGCATAGAAATGCTCAAGCTTTATATATATGCATAATTGGTTTTTGGGCAAAGGAAATGGCGCAGTATCTGTCTCATATATCGTTGGGCACCTGAACCGCGCCGTAAGGGAAGGGATAAAGGAGGGAGTGAAAGAACAAGGAAGAGAGAGGTGCCGTAGTGGAGGGCTCCGGAATAATTTCGACCACCTGGGGATCTTTAACGTCCACTGACATCGCACAGCACACGGACGCCTTAGCGTTTCGCCTCCATCGAAAGGCAGCCGCCGCGGTCGGGTTCGAACCCGGGAGCTCCGGTTCAGTAGCCGAGCGCTCTAACCACTGAGCCGGCCACCGCGAAAGTATCGAACTATACTCGAACAAAAACAAAGAGGTGGAACTTTCATGTGTGCACTGCTACGGCACCTCTTCCTTACTTTCTTCCCTCACTCCCTTCTTTATCCCTTCCCTTACGGCGCGGTTCGGGTGTCCATCGAGATGTGAGACGTACTGCGTCATTTCCTTTCCTCAAAAACCGATTTATTATCTAATTTTCATGTCTCGTGGAAGCTTAAATTCAGCGTTGCCCCCTCAGCTTAAAAACGGCGCTGAAAATTGCAAAAAAATCATTTTCCGGTACCATTTTTGACAAGTTATACGCGACCCAGCAAAAGGAAAAACACATAGCCTCGAAAGTTTGTGAATTACCAATGGCAACGTGTTACAAGCGGACAAATTTAGCATCTTATATTACACTTCGCGGGAGATCCTTCAATGAGCTTTGCGAAACAGCAGCACAATACACTGGGCTAAGCATAGAAAACTCAGACCTGCTTAAACGCTTCTTCCGGACGTGTGTTTAGCTGCTGATTTTAGATTAGTGATGCTGGGGGCACATCAGTGCTAATTAAGGTGCAAGTGAAAAATAAAATTATACAATTTTTTTTACATATTCTCATTTCACACATTAGGCTAACTCGGGCAAATTTTTTTTTACATATTCTCATTTCGCACATTTGACTAACTCGGGCAAGGCATTGACGGTTTTGCACAAAAAGACTATTCTGTATCGGAGCCTGTACGGCGATCAAACCTTTTCCTAACACGCTCAACAAAACGTCCAGATCGTCGCCTAGCTCGCACCCCAGAGGGACATTGGTGAGTTCCGTGTGTATTCAAATAATAGCCCGTTGTGCTTTAAGCGGTGCGGGCTGGCCAATATATATTCTTACTACTTCTACTCGCCCATCCTAATTTCTGTATTCAAAGAACAGGAAGGCTCACCTCGGGAATGAGGGCTTAACGCGCTTAAAGGGACACTGTACACGAATTGAAGTTGTCGATATTACCACTTTGCAACGAAAAAGAGGCTGCTTTCACTAAAGACGATGAATGGAAAACTTGGGCAGTATATAGCCTGGAAAAGAGCAAAATAAAAAAAGACGCCGCCATCACACATTTAAAGTGTGGTGTCGTCTGGGGAGAATCTTTTTTTATTGCATACATAAGAATGCGCACGATGCGCGCCTGCAAGCGTTAATGTACTGTTATCGCACAAGGAAGAATAGTAATAATAATAATAATAATAATTGGTTTTTGGGGAAAGGAAATGGCGCAGTATCTGTCTCATATATCGTTGGACACCTGAACCGCGCCGTAAGGGAAGGGATAAAGGAGGGAGTGAAAGAAGAAAGGAAGAAAGAGGTGCCGTAGTGGAGGGCTCCGGAATAATTTCGACCGCCTGGGCATCTTTAACGTGCACTGACATCGCACAGCACACGGGCGTCTTAGCGTGTTTCCTCCATAAAAACGCAGCCGCCGCGGTCGGGTTCCAACCCGGGAACTCCGGATCAGTAGTCGAGCGCCCTAACCACTGAGCCACCGCGGCGGGTTAACGAGAGCAAAGAATTTACCCGCGGGAAACAAATGAAAGCAAACCCGCCGCCCCTGACGTCATCACCAAAGTCACAATGAGCTCGAGTAGATGGAGTTAAAAAAAAAAAGACATTCCAACTTTCCCTTTCCAATCACTGAGCAAGTTTGGCGCAGAGAGAGAAAAAAAAATTCCATAGGAGTTCCACTTATCGGACATCGCAAAAAAAATAGAAAAGAACTCAACTGAGTTGCCCCACAACGCCCCTTCAACCCTGTAAAGGTCAGCATATCAGCTATGCTGCAGAGTGTAGAAGTGTGACTGATTTTTACTTCTGTTCGGAGATCTACTTGAATTGCTATCATATATAATTGCAAAGAGGTCCCTTCTCAGCACATTTATCGAAGCAAGGTCAGTGTCACCTGTTGTAAATGCAGAATGCCTGCTGAATAATAACTCGATTTGTTTACTGTTTTTAGGGATTTAACGTCCCAAAGCGACAAAGGCGATGAGGGACGCCGTAGTGGACGGCTCCGGAAATTTCGACCACCTGGTGTCCTTTAACGTGCACTGACATCGCGCAGTACACGGGCTTCTAGAATCTCGCCTCCACCGAAATGCGACCGCCGCGGCCGGAATCGAACCCGCGTGTTTCGGGTCAGCAGCCGAGCGCCGTAACCACTGAGCCACTGCGGCGGCCGAATAATAAATCCATTGAAAACCTAACTAACCCTAACTGCGAAACATCCCGAAATTTCTGCGGTTGTGATGCAGCATTGTCAGAACATAGGAGCAGTTTTGAATCTTTCCCATCCTGATTACTTTCTGCGTGTGCGTATTTTCCAGCATTTTTATCGTCCAAGTCATTCGGAAAGCGTCAGAATTACCTAGACTTAATTCCGCGCCTATTAGATTTTTCTTAATAAACCTAGCAGTTTTTTTGTTTAGATTCCAGCTGGGAAGCGGCAATTAGTGATGAAATCCTGGGAGTTCGTGACTCTTATCGTTGCTTCCTGAATGCCCATAGGCATGAAAGGGTTAAGCCTTTCACGCGCCGCTCGCAGTCGCGTTGATCCCCAAAGGAGCGTAATGAGCCGCGGAGTTCGTTCTACTTCTTGTACACCCTCTCCGTGTAGCGTTACTAACGAGCCGGGATAAACCCTGTCGCTAATCGCACGCGCACCACATGCTCACAAATGGCCACGTTGTAGAGACACTAAGCGGACCTACTCACACGCGTCCGCCTTACGTAAATTAACTGACAGACTCTTTGCAGGCAGCGGGCTCCCCACAAAGGCAGGCGCATTCTGCGACCCTTTGTAGTCTCGCCGACCCTTTAACGCTCCTTCATATAGCGACCTCCTTTGCGTCGCGGCAATCCACTGCTCGGCGTTCGTTACCACACCTTTTGTGGCCCGCCTATGGTCGCTCCATACCGAGAGAGTAGCGACAATTCCTTTATCCCGCCGGTTTCCGCTCTCATCGAGACTCCGTGCCCATCATCTCTAGTAGCGCCTCCTACAGCGGTCAAATTTTGCCGGAGGATGTGAAGAGAACGCAGCATGGCCACGGTTTTGCAACTTTGCAACTCTGCCACGAGTTTTAAGAGCGTTAGCTGTTACTCATCACGTTTCTCAATTTCTTGGGGTCAACTACCACCTCCCTTCAGCGTGAAATTTTCTAAGTCCGAGTAATTCAAGGTCATAATGCAGACAAGATTCGCAGCATAAATAAAACGCGCACAAAAGACAAGGAACACACAAGACAGGACTGTGCTGCAATTCAAGGTGGCGGCCCCCATAGTAAATTTATATAGCAATCCACCTGCTGGTTCAATAAAATTTGTTGCTGGGCAAGTTGGTGACACATACTTGAAAAAAGATGCTCGTCTCTTTTGCGCTACATCTTTTTTCAGGGCTGCTGATTGACTGGTGACTTCATTAGAATATCTAATTGGTGATTGATTGGTGACGTCACTGATATATCCAATTGGTGATTGATTGGTGACGTCATTTATAAATCCAAGATGGCAGCCAATAATGACAATTAATCGATGACGTCGTTAATTAATCCAAGGTGGCAACCAAGTTCTGGTGCCAATGATGACGCCAAAATTCAATGTGGCGGACAGAAGTGAAACCACGTGATTATGACGTCACATAAATTCTAGTAAACCAAACAGCTAACGCTCGTTACTTCAACGTCTTCGAGGCGGTGGCGGCAACTTTTTTTTCATGTAAAACTGTATTTCACTAAATGGGTGACCATTTGTGCGCTAGCTCGAGCTATCGGCTTCGACGCGACCGGGTCTTACTCATTCGCAGAAAACTTGGTACTCTTTCAAAGCAAAATAAAAACCACCGCTAGGCGTACGGAGAGATCACGTGGTCACACAGGACCAATCACAGATGCGGGAGGAGGGTGAAAATAAACAGTAAGCGTGAGAGCGGGGAGGACGGCGGCACCATGAAAGAATTGTGTTGCCCTCTCAATATAGAGGGACCCCTAATCGTAGATTTTCGCCAGCGCCCTCTGTTGTAGCCGCCGCTATATTACATACGGGAGGGGTTCGTTTCGGCGCGGTTCCGCAGCTGTTTGCTGTTAAGGCCATCAAGTGGCGTTGATGAGAGCGCGGTTGTTGCGCGCGATGTTCGGAGGCAGTGGGGAGAGGTCAGAGTTAGCGGTTGCATCAGGCAGGAGTTTAATTTGCCGTGCTGCACGAGTGGGCCGTGGGAGTCGCCATACGTTTTCTTGTTCCTGTGGCTGGTCCTTTGCAGAGTGTACACGAACGAACAAGGCTTAGAGCCGCCGTTTCTCGCACTTGATGATGATTGCGATCAATTAGCAAT
This sequence comes from Amblyomma americanum, assembly GCA_030143305.2. NCBI lineage: Eukaryota > Metazoa > Arthropoda > Arachnida > Ixodida > Ixodidae > Amblyomma > Amblyomma americanum. The sequence goes on along the minus strand of JARKHS020035153.1, from coordinate 3,416 downwards.
ATAGCAAAGGCGTCAATCAATCATTCATCCAATCAATTATTAATCAGTCAACGAGTTCCCACCACGCGGTGACAGAGCTAGAAGCGTTATAAAACAGCGGTCTCTTCCTTACTGTATATAATAATAATAATAATAATAATAATAATAATAATAATAATAATAATAATAATAATAATAATAATAATAATAATAATAATAATAATAATAATAATAATAATAATTGGTTTTAGGGGAAAGGAAATGGCGCAGTATCTCTCTCATATATCGTTGGACACCTGAACCGCGCCGTCAAGGAAGGGATAAAGGAGGGAGTGAAAGATCTTTACTTTTTGGCTACTTTGATTTGCCATGGCCGTCATAAAGATGCACGCTAGCAGGTGCAGGGCTGCTGACCTCGACGTCGCGACAACAGGCCTATGTCACTGGACGGAGGGCCCCCATTGAGCGACATTTGCAGCTTCGGTCTGACTTGCATCAGGCTATAATAAAGTTAGTTTCACTTACCGTAGCCGACAAAGGTAACAGCCCTCCGCACCGGCTCCCAAGGTTTTCGCTATTCTCAGTGAGCGAAGAGGCGCGAGAAATAGTGATACAGAAGCAGTTTACCGCGGGGAAGATCCTTCGTAATATACGGGTGCATAAATACGGAATACGCGTATTGTAGACTGTCTACATTCTAATGTAGTTTCGTATTAGTGGAAACTAAACCCGAAATTTCATTTCTCTTGAATGTTTAAAGGTTCAAATTACGGCAGTTCGGCAGGTGCAGGCTGTCCCGTGATTACAGTGCTCATCCGCATTTGCATTTATTGTGCGTCGCACACAGAGAGTGGGTGCATTGATGCCTAGGCAAAAAAAAAAAAACGCTCTACAAGACGTGACGCGACGACGCCATTTCTGTTTCCTATAGTGCGTCCACAGCAGCGCTGATGCCGCTTATAATCACGAGGACAGCGTGCTTCAAGGACACTTTTTGTTTACTCAGCATTATATACTGGATCGTTAAAGAAGAAATGCGGACAGCCATACCACATCTTTCAAGATTTGATGACCTAGTTGCACTATAGCAAACAAAACGCAAACGGTCACGTTAAGAGGCCGCAAACTGTCGTGGAGAACGACAGGACTTCATCAACAGCTCTAATAATAATGACCGCATCCACGTTTTCAACAGCCCTGAGTTCCAAATGAAGCTGTTTGTATTTATTTTATCAGCGTTGCACCTTGCATGCACAAGCCTATATAACGCAGAAAAAATTTAATGAAGCTGTCGCAGTTTATGAAAGTTCATCGCTCGTCTCGATAGCTCGCAGGTGAAGTCTACAACTAAACCCAACTGCGTAGGCAGGTCCCGGCAGGTTCGAAACCTTACCTAAAGAACCCGACCGCGGCGGCTGCGTTTTTATGGAGGAAAAACGCTAAAGCGCCCGTGTGCTGTGCGATGTCAGCGCACGTTAAAGATCCCCAGGTGGTCAAAATTATTCCGGAGCCCTCCACTACGGCACCTCATTCTTCCTTTCTTCTTTCACTCCGTCCTTATCCCTTCCCTTACGGCGCGGTTCAGGTGTTCAAAGATATATGAGACAGATACGGCGCCATTTCCTTTCCCCCAAAACCAATTATTATTATTATTAACTAAACCTCACGTTGAGCCAGCTTCTAGGTGTTATTGAAACGAGAATGAGCCACATTCAGAATCAAGCGCAAGAAACTATTCTCGCAAGGTATCATTCATTCGGACCACGATGGTTACCTTCATTCCGCCGTAAATATAGTTCAAGATTAAAGCTGAATTTGTCGCCTTCGCCACAAAGATCTCTAGTCATTCAGGTCCAAGCAAAAAAAGAAAACGGCTGACGCTTTAAAGCGAGAGAGAGAGCTCGCGGTCTTACAACCATGTGTCGCGTACTGCCCTAGAAGGAAGCAATTAAGACGAGGGCGCTTTTAAATCAACGCCAGCGCGTGGTGCTCCGGCCTTTTAATATACCTCGAGGTGACGCGCGTCCGTTCCTTGTGTTCATTCGCCGTCGCAAACGTAACAAAAAATAACGACCGCGGAGCTTTATACAGTCACGTCGGGGCTTCGCTGTCGTGTATACATATGAACGTATACGCCTGCTATATTACGTCTAGAGTTTCGCTCCCGGCTTCTTCTTCTTGTTGCGCAGTTGTTTGTAGCCGAGGGTGCCCCGTTCCCGGCGAAGGAGCTGAGACTGCTTTCGCCAAGACAACGAAGAAAAAAAAGGCACAAAGGAAACAAAGGATTGCAGTTTATTCAAGCTACGCCTGGACTGTCCTGATGCATGCAATCCGTGCGTGCTGCTCCGAGTAGCGTTCCCATCGACGCGCGCGCGCGCGCGCACGCACACACGCACGCACGCACACACGCACGCACGCACGCACGCACGCACGCACACACACACACACACACACACACACACACACACACACACACACACACACACACACACACACACACACACACACACACACACGCACGCACGCACGCACGCACGCACACACACACACACACACACACACGCACGCACGCACGCACGCACACACGCACGCACGCACGCACACACACACACACACACACACACACACTGAATGTTGCGTATGCATGGAGTTTGCTAAGATGACCGTGTTGTTGTTGTCCTCAAGGAATAAATTGCGCACGCCCACTGCGGAGGATTGGCCAAGACACAGGCGGCGACTGACAGTACCTCAAAGGCGTTCCTCACAAAACGAACCGAGTGAAGACTGGCAGATTAAAATTCATTCTGTTTATGTCGTTGCTGTCCTAACAACAACCACCCGCGGAGCATCAGTGGAGAGGGGGGGGGGGGGGGAATTGCTCTTTACAACCTCACTCTCATTCTGTCCTAGCAACAAATGGCGCATACCCACTCTGAGGGATAGGAAAATAATCAACAGGCATAGAAAAGCTGTTCAACTGTACAAATGTGCAAAAGGAAAATAAAAAGAGAAACAGAAATTCAAAATTATTCTACCGAGGCGGTCTTATACCTCCAACATTTCTTCCTGTCATTTGTCTCCTCCCAAGGTCATCTGAATAGCACGGATAACTTCTTCGTACCTACGCGGTTACGTGTGCTGTATAAGTTATACATGAACACGTATACCGTGGGTAGCGAGCGCTTCTAAATACACGGATGCTCATTCCGTTATTCAGTGGAGCTCGGATCAGGGCTGCTGCTGTAAAGGTGAGCCACTGTTTCCAACTGTTCGTTTTTCAAGCACAGCAAGATGGCATTCTGTGCTGGCCGTTGGCTAACGTGTCCGTCCACAGATGGAACGGCGCAAAAAGTGCGAGTCACTCTGTGTAGCTGTGTACACTGGTAGTTAGCCCTTCTGTGGGCATTATAGACCGCCGAGTACAGTTTTAAAGTATA